>ML387147.1:0-188265 GCA_005239525.1 Nicotiana knightiana | reverse complement strand
TACTTAAACCATTTTTCTTCTTCTTTTCAGCAGGTTGAATCAATGGGGATCTGTAACACTGGTTGATGCTGAGAGGCGAATTTTGGCCAATGCCCTGCTGTTGCTAGACTTCTCAAATGAGCGTCCCCTGATTGTGTACAATTTGCAAATGTGTTCTGCTTTTTAGTACTGTCATTTTGTAATTTGAAAATGGACGTTCTGTTTCTGTAATGGCAGTTGGCAGTAAGCCAGTAACAAAATAGACGTTAAGTCGTTAATTGGACATTATGGCAGACTGGCAGTTGGCACTTGGCAGTAACAAAAGTATAAGCTTTTGTTTATAAAGGCAAAGTGTATATTTGTTGATGTCATGTCTGAAATCTGAAACCAATTTCATCCATTGTAAACCTCAAATGTATGCACACGGTTAAATGCTGAATATGATAGAGTAATATGAATTTGGTTAATGACTTAATGCCTCTGTTTTTGCTAGTCTCACAGTCTTAGACCAGAGTTTACCCAAGGAGTTACATTAGTAGGTATAATTAGTAGTCGATTACCATAGGTAGAATTAGACCGATAAACCGCCCGATAACCGTCCGATAAGAGGTAAACCGATACCAATCCGCCCGATATCTTATCGGGTGGCTAGCGGATTAATATATTTAAAAGCCGATAACCGATAAGCCAAACCGTTAAGAGTAAATAACCGCCCAATAAGCAGCCCTAAGTCCGGTTATGTAATTTATTTTGGAATATGACCTCAATTTGAGGTTTAAATCCCCAAATTATCAAATCCCTAATTTCTACCCAAAACCCCAATTCCATCATGAAAAGCTTAGATTTTAGGTTGAAAACTCGTGAAATATAGTGGAAGATTGAAAGAAACTAGTTTAGAATCACTTTCCAATGATTTGGGGAAGAAAAGTTCTTTGTAAAATTGCCTCTAAAGTTTTAAGTTTTGAAAATTTGAAGAATGGGAGAAAAATCCCGTCTAAGTCTTATTTACCCAACTGCAGATGTCGCAAATACGACATGGGCTTCGTAAAGGCGTAGCTCGCAAATGCGAAGGAACCATCGCAAATGCGAAGAACTTCACACCTCTTTTGTCTTCGCAAATACGAAGACAGGTTCGCGAATGTGAACTCTGATATGACCGCAAATGCGTCACAATCATCGCAAATGCGAAGAATGCCTTCCCCAGACCCACTTCGCAATTGTGAAACCTGTGTGGCCCAGCTTCTCTTCGCATTTGTGATGAGAAGCTCGCAAATGTGAACCTCTCATAGGTCGCAAATGCGATGCCTGATCTCGCAAATGCGAGATCAGAGGCTTGCAACAAGATCGGATGCACCAACAATTTCCCCAAGTTAAATTTCACTCCATAGCCTATTCGAAACTCACCCGAGCCCTCGGGGCTCTAAACCAAAAGTTCACACTAGTTTAAAAACATCATATGAACTTGCTCGCGCGATCAAAACACCAAAATAACACTAAGCTATGAATTGAATACCAAATCAAATGAAATTTTCAAGAGACTTTGAAACTTCTATTGTTACAACCGGACGTCCAAATCACGTCAAACCAACTCTGTTTCTCACCAAATTTTACAGACAAGTCATAAATGTGGTATTGGGCCTATACCGAGTTCTGGAACCAAAATACAGGTCTGTTATCTAAGAAGTCAAACATGACAAATTCATTAAGCACTTAACTTCCAAATTTTGACAAAGTCCGATATCTCGGGCTAGGGACTTCTGAATTCGATTTCGGGCATACGCCCAAGTCCCAAATCACAGTACGGACCCACGTGGATCGTCAAAATATGAATTCGGGTCCTTTTACAAAAATATTAACCGAAGTCAACTCAAATGAAGTTTTAAGCAAAAATCCTTAATTTTCACAGTTTTTAACATAAAAGCTTTTCAGAAAGACGCTTGGACTGTGCACGTAAATTGAGGAAGGCTAAAATATAATTTTTAAGGCTTTGGATCACAGAATATGGTTTCAAAATAAGAGATAACATATTGGGTCATCACAATGATTAGGCTCCGGGTATTATTAAGCACGAATTATGCCGAGATCGTATGGCTCGATCCAGAATAACGTGTACACTGTCGAGGGACGTGTGAAACAATCCATATAGGCATTTGTCCCGATCCACATGAAGGGAGGATACTTTATAAACATTTAACATGTTATAATTAAGGCCAATACACGATGCAATAAAATTTCCGTTTACGGTAAAGTAATCCGCTCAAATCTTAAGCAAGTGAAATCCGGTCTTTTACAGTTCTTCCAACAATTTTTAATATAATTTAGGCATTTAAATTATCAAGTATTTACAAATATTACAAGTAATTCATGATTTGGGTCCTAAACTACCCAGACATAAGCATAAATAGTAGCTACGCACGAATTCTCATCATCTCATACGTACGTAGCCTCCACAATTAGACACAAATATTAATTTGAATCACATATGGGTAAATTCTTATTACAAGGTTAGGAAAGAGACTTATTTCGTCTCAAAGCCAACTTTACGGTCCAAGATTATGCTTAAACCCGCAATTCGATGCCAAATGACTTGAAACTAGTCAAATGTTATATAAAATAGTCAATACATGTTCAAAAGTTCATATCCTAATTATTAAAGTGATTTCCTAACCCAAATTGAAGAATTCATAAAATTCACCACCGGGCCCACGTGCCCGAATTCCAGAAATATTTGAAGAAAGTTGTTACCCATAACCCCATAAACTCAAATATATGATTTTTACCCTATTTCATAATCATTTTCATGGTTTAATCCCATTTTATCAAAACCCTAGGTTTCATCTAAATCCATGATTTCACAAACTTTTACATGTTAATCTACCCTTAATATATGAATTTAACTCACATTGTGTAGAAATTACTTACCTCAAAGTGCTAGGTGAAAACCCCCTTCCAAGAGCTCCAAAAATCACCCCAGAGATGAATGAAAATGAGCCAAATGGCCTAAGTCCTACATTTAATGCAGTTGTTGCACAGATCGCAAATGTCGCATTTGCGACACCTGGTTCGCAGATGTCGCATTTGTGACACCTGGTTCGAAAATGCGAAGGCAGGCTAGTCGCAAATGCGACTCCTGTCCAGATCAGGCTTCTTCGCAATTGCAAAGCCTTTCTCGCAAATGCGAACCAATTCTCGCATTTGCGATACCTGAGACACCAGCAAAGAAAAACCAGAAAACTGAAGCCTTCTCCTCCACCCGAACATGTCCGAAACTCATCAGAGCCCTTGGGGCTCCACACCAAACCTCTACACAAGTCTAAAAATTTCACACGAACTCGTCCGCGCGATTGAAACACCGAAATAATATCTAAAATCACGAATCCGACGCCAAAACGCATGGATTAACTCATGAACTCAAAAACTTCTAAAAATACTTTCGCGTGTCTGATTCTTATCAAATCAACTCGAAATGACGTCAAATTTTGTGTCAAGTCATAAATGACATTATGGAACTATTCCCAATCTTGGAATCCCAATTGGACCTCGATAACCCCAACACCTACTCCAAACTAAATTTAAAGAACTTTAAAACTTTTAAAGAGCCAACTTTCACTATTAGGCGCGGAAACGCTCCTCGGTCATCCAAAACCCGATCTGAACATACGCCCAAGTCCGAAATTATAATAAGAACCTATTGGAACCTTCAAATCCTGATTCCAAGTTCATTTACTTAAAACGTTGACTGAAGTCAAACTTAGCCTTTTAAGGCCAACTTAATGAATCAGTATTCCGATATCAACCCGAACCCTTTCAAATCCCTAACTAACCATCCCCGCAAGTCATAAAACCGTAAAAGCACATACAAAAAGCCTTATTTAGGGGAATGGATTCTAAAAAGCAACACAACCGGTCGGGTCGTTACAGTCGTCTTGAGTATTGTAGTCCTACCCAATTGCTTTTTCTATGTTCATTTATGGTTATGTGACTTGTCGGGGTGGTTGGTTTGGTTTTGGAATGTTTCATAATGAATTGAGACACTTAGTTCAAGGTTGGAAGCTTAAGTTGAAAGGGTTGTTCGGATGTTGACTTATGCGTAAACAACCCCAGAATGGAGTTTTGACGGCTCTAGCTTCGTATGGCAATTTTGGACTTATGAGTATGTCCGGATATTGATTTGGAGTTCTGTAGGCTGTTTTGTCTTGAATTGGTGAAAGTTGGAAGGTTTGAATAATTGAGAAGTTTGACCGAGAGACTTTGTTAATACCGGGCTCAGATTTTAGTTTCGAAAGTTAGAGCAGGCTCGTTGTGTCATTCACGACTTTTGTGCAAACTTTGAGGTCAATCGAAGTTGATCTGATAGGTTTCAACATGGAATTTAGAATTTGAAAATCCATTAATTTCAATATGCTTGAATTAGGGTGAGAATTCGTGTTTTTGTTGTTGTTTGATATGATTTTAGGCTTCGTCTAAGTTTGTATGATAGTTTAGGATGTGTTGGTATGTTTGGATGGGGTCCCGGGAGCCTCGGGTATGATTTAGGTTAGTTTCGGATTAAGTTGTGGACTTATGCAAAAATATGCTGGTTCAGTTCTGATGCGTTCGCACATGCGGTGGGAGTGATAGCAGATGTGGTACTCCATCATGCGAAAAGGATTAAGTTCTTTAATTTCAATTCTAAATCATCCTCTTAATTTGCTAATTGGATTTGACACAACCCTATAATTGTTATTAGTAAATTTGTCTGCGCTTCGCGCGGTTAAATTAAAGATATGTTAGTTTTGTAAATACCTGAATTAAAAGTAATTCTATTGAAAAAGTCATGTTGTTATACAAATTACTTTTATCTAATAAATAGTTAAGTTAAAAATTATTCTTGGGCAACTTCTTTGTCTCCGAGTTCTACACATTTCTAGTATAAAACAACAGTTGTAGATACTTTATCAAGTTTTTTAGTAAATATTTTTTAAAAGCTTCTATCCCCATGATTTTATAAATGAAAAGCAAAAAAGAAAGTTTTTCATTTGATCATATTCTCGTTACATTCTTGATATTTTTTAAATTCCCTTTCTGTTATTTTTTCTCTTTATCAGCCCTGTCGTTCCTTATATTTTGTCTTATTTTTTTCATCTTGATAATTTTCTATCATATAATCCTATCACTTCCTTATGTATATTCATTTTTAGTGGGTTCCTACCCTTCCTCATCGCCTTTTCATTTCTTTACCTTTTCTAATCTTTTTTATTTTATTCTTTTCTTTTCTCTATAATTATTCATGTCTTTCTATTCCTTTGTAAAATTAGAAACTATTACTATCCTTCCCTAAAATAATTAACTCAATTCCTATTTATATTTCTATTTATGAAAAATTATAAAACTCAACTTTTTTTTCTCTTGATTAACTTTTCCATGATAATAAGGGATTCAATAGTCACTTTTCCAATAATCTTAGTTATCATTATTTATCTTTCTCTTTTTTCACACATCTCTTTTTTAATTTTTAAAAATCAGATACAAATAAAATACATAATTGAATGCTCGAATATCTCTCAAGTGTCATTTTCTTTGTCATTTTTCTTCTTTCCTTTTCTTTTTTCATACTCAAACCTTCCAGCAAATGAGAAACTATTATCCTTCCTTGAATAATTAAATTAGTCACCATTTTCCCTACTAATCTTATATCCCAAAAAGTATTTTCTTGATTAATCACTTTTGGCATTACAACACACCTATCTTATAAATTAATAGAGAGGATTTCAGATAAAATACCCCTTAAGATACGTAGTTGTAAACCACACAGAGAAGCATAATATTTGAAGAAATTGACTGAGGCGGTCTCTTTAAAACTGTCAAAAGGTCATTAAAAGGTGTCAAGACACAAATCATATCAATTGTTCTCATATAAAGAAAATAATCTTATTTTCTTTAATTTTCATTAAATCATTCCTTAAATAAATAAATAAATAAATATAAATGCAAGGAATTATATATATATATATAAATCCTAAAATATTGCCCACAAATAACACGATATGTTATTCTCTTCCTCACTTTCTAACTAATGAAAGTTATGTACCGATATTGTGTATTAACAAATAACTGTGGCACAAACACCAATAATGAGAAGAAAACGCCAAAAAAGAAATTATGTGCAAAGAATTTTGAATAAAAAGGAGAAGAATGGTTTATGAAAAAAGAAATGAAAGTGATGCAAAGTAGAAGATGTGCTCTAATATTTATAGTAACCAAAATACAAATAGTAACTTACATTGAATAATAGGAAAAGAAAGTGTAACATATATTGAGTAATTATAATTAAAAGGATATTAAGTGTATTGATAATCGTAATGAATGTATTTATTAAGAATGGGAAGGCACGGTTAACTGAAAAATTAAGATAAGTGAATCCTGGTGCAATTATTAAATGTAATGATTAACTTTCAATTATTAAACAATTTAAATGAAAAAAATAAAAAGGAAAAGGCAAAAAAAGGGGAAAAAAAATAAATAGTATCCTTGGCCAAAGAGAGGTGCCAAGTCACTTTTTCCATTCCCTCTTTTATATAATATATAGATGTTTAAAATAAACTTAATGAAGTTATCTTTCAATTCTTGCTATTCATTACGTTTTTATTTATTTGAATGAAATTTTGTGACGACGTACGATATTTCACCTAAAAAGAAATTTTTACAAATCTTGATTTATTCTATAAAAAATTACTTGTTCTTACAAGTGTAATTTGTATATAAGAGTGAGAAAAAACTCACTCTTTCAAGTCAAAGTCAAAAACGGGTAGATTAAAATGGAGTTTATTTTACAGTTATTCTAGGTATATGAGTCTCTTCATGAAGTTCGGTGCATTCCTTATATTAAAAGTAAATATGGTACCCCGATATATTTCATAGGCCGAGTAAGTTTCCCCGATCCCGATAGAGAAAAAAGATGAGCAAGAGAAGAAGAAAAAAATTGAAAAGGAGAAAAGTTGCCGGAAAATTCATATTCTTTGTTAGGAAACGTGAGTTAGAGAAGAAGAAAAGAAAAAAAAGGAAAAAGAGAAGAATCATTAGAAAAAAATAATTAAACAAATTTTTACATTACGATGAGTTAAATATGACTTTTTTTATTAATTAAAAGCGTGTACCCAACGTACATCAAATAATCCAACGATGATTTTTTAGTATGAAGGAGAATATAATTTTAATGATACTGTATAGTAAAAACTAAAAATTGACAAAAATTAAAAATTTTAAGGAGGTTTTAGAATATTAACTCGTAATAATCTAAGTCCCAATAGACTAGTGATCATTTTCCTCATGAATGGACTTAACTTTCCCAACTCTCTCTCTCTCCAAAGAAGGCAAGCTGTAATGCTGGATTAGATGTTCTCCGAATCATTAATGAACCACATTGACTTATGGATTTGTGAAGAAGAATGATGAAACCATCCTAGTGTTTGACCTAGGAGGGCGATAATTTTTTATTTGTAATTTGTAATGAGTTGTCATCTCTTCTTTGATAGTTAACTAAAACTGCTATTTTCCCAAGAAAAATAAGTACTTACCTAAAAAGCAATAGGGGATACAAGACATGCCCATCCTCATGAGTAGACCCCTTTATTTATAGGAGGAGAAAGGAAAAAACCAACTAGAGAAATGTGAGATTTGAACCTTCGGTTCATCACTTATAGGAAAAGATAAAGGGAAAAACGACAAAATAGACATGGGATTTAAAATCCCAAATTTGTACCCAATAATTATTAAATAATAGAACTTTTTGAGCTTGACTGACACACTTACATATTTAAACAACATTGAAGAAATATATATTATTATACATAGGAGTATGTGTGAACGTGAACGTGAACGCATACCCTTCCGACAGATACACCCTTGCAACCGGTAAAATCGACAAATCATGTCCTGCACTGGAGATGTTTTGGCAGGAAGAATGGCAAATAGGTTAGAGATATCTAACTTATCGTCTGCGCGTGTAATTGCCGTGAGCTCCATGAGCTATTTCGCTGAGAAGGAAAAATGACCGTTGGCAACCTCTCGCTTTCCTCAACATGAGGAAAATCAGTGGTGTAGTGAAGCCCACGACTCTCGTGTCGAGAAAGAGCACTGCTAACTACCAGGTTGGCACAACAGAAGAGATTCCTCATCTCACAAGCCTCTACTCCAACCATTGTTGGTTCCCAGCCATGCTGAAAGAGGTATGTTTCCCATTCCAACTCCAACTCTCTGATTCTCTTCTCAGCTGCGGTTAGTCTTGAGGTAGACCTAACAATTCCAACATATTCCCACATGATTGACTGCAGTTCTTTCCTTACTTCCCTTGTCCGAGAGATGACTTTGTTAAGTACTGTATCTCCTAGTACCATGGGGGCTACAGGCCGCGACCACCAACTTGAAGCATCGGGATCAATTCTAGACACGTTCACATGATCAATTGAAGGCTGTACAGCTCTTTGTGCAAACACTAGTGCTTCAAGCAATGAGTTGCTAGCAAGTCGGTTTGCACCATGTAAACCAGTACATGCAACTTCACCTGCCACATAAAGACCTTGCACATTAGTCTCACCCTCCAGTCCAGCACGGACTCCACCACACATGTAGTGAGCAGCAGGAACCACCGGAATCGGCTGCTGTGTTATATCTAACCCATGGCGGAGACACTCAGCAGCTATATTAGGAAAATGGGACAGAATCTTTTCTCTGGGCTTGTGACTGATATCAAGAAGAACATACTTCTCGCCACGCTTTTTGAGCTGGTCATCTATACTTCTTGCTACCACATCTCTCGGGGCAAGTTCTGCCCTTTCATCATACATTGGCATAAATCTTTCCATATCTAAGTTGTAAAGGATGCCTCCATCACCTCTCACAGCTTCAGTTATCAAAAAAGCATTCTCTCTCGCACTTGGTATGTTGGGAAGGCCTTCATCAGCCAAGGCAGTTGGGTGGAATTGCACAAACCTGGCAACACGAGGAAGAGAAATATTCTTATTAATAATGCAAATTTTTTAACACACCCTTGTGTTTTTAGTCGAAAGTGCAAATTCTTATCGACATGCTGAACAATAAAAATAATACAATTGAGGATCACTTACTCCATGTTGGAAATTACAGCTTGCGCTCGATGAGCCATAGCCATTCCATCACCAGTTGCAACCTATGATCATAATGTCAATATGAATTAGAAATTTAAACAAGCCCACATTCAACAGGGTTAAACTTTTCTGTTGGAACAAATGGTCAAAGTATAAAAACAGAATTGACCCAACCACCAATTACAGAGCCACAGCAGATGCCTGACCGGGGTAATTAGTACAACTTTCAACCATGTATCTTGCTTTTACTGTACAGAAATTATGGGTGTATAGAATAAGAATCCACACTTCCAGGCAGACAATCATCTGTCATTCGACTACCCAGAATCCTTTTTTAGGCATTTAGGGCAGCGAGCTCATATTTTCTAATTGCACTATCTAAGTATGTAACGGATGTTGGTTCGCTCTGTCACAAGTTTCAAGGCATCGATCGAGTGCCATGTCCAACTCTTTTATTTTTGGAGAGTGACATTAATCATAACTAACAAGATTTTGGAGGAAAAGATATTGAAACCCATACCGTGGGATTAGTAGTACTTGGATAGATATGTCCAACTCCACCTGATGCCAGCAAAGTCACTTTTGAAATGAATCTTATAACCTAAAAAACACAAGAGCGAGCGCAGAAGCCAAATAAATCATCAATTTATGTCATTTTGAAGAAATGTTCAAAAGTCAACATGAGTGAAAGCAACTGCTACTTACCTCCTTCGTTTCTGTGTGTATAGTATCAACGCCATGACATACTATGTCAGAACCATCCTGCATTTGGCATACAAATTAAACATTAAATCCTTACTGAACAGTTCAATTGCCACCTTTTCACAACTATAGCAAAAATTTTCACACTAATAAACTAACCTGAGTGGTCAACAAATCTATAGCAAAATGGTGTTGAAACACATGTATATTAGGATTCTTAAAAACTGCCTCTAATAAGGCTCTTTCTATCTCTCTGCCAGTCATATCAGCAGCATGGACAATTCGACGATGGGAGTGGCCTCCTTCCCTGGCTAGATCCAGATTTCCATCCTCCCCATGATCGAATGAAGCACCCATAGCCATCAGTTCTCTAATTCTCTCAGGTCCTTCAGTACACACTACCTGGAGAAATTAAAGGAGAGATACAGTTATAGTAAAAGCAAAAAGGGGAAATAGTTACATTCTTTGTGTGTGAACTTACTCTAACAGTCTCCTTATCACAGAGATAAGCACCTGCCACAATTGTATCTTGCATGTGGCTCTCCACTGAATCCAAAGGGCAGAGCACAGCACTTACACCACCTTGAGCATAGTTAGTATTACTCTCATGTGGCTCAGCCTTGGTTATCACAGCCACAGTTCCATGTTTGGCAACCTCAAGTGCATATCGAAGGCCAGCAATTCCACTACCAATCACAGTGAAATCAAAGTACCTAGTAACTGATCCATCTCTCTGCTGGCAAGATTTGATTGTTCCTCGCCGAGACTTGTAGTTTGTTTTGATCACTTGACATTGTGGATACCTACTTGTATTAACTCGCAACACATTTGAAACCCAACTAGACCTGGAAATTAAAAGCATACCACCATCACAAAATTAACATACTACTTTTTTGGTGTAAACTTTGTTTGGCTATAAATCATTTCATTAATGTGTCATTTTGTTGAGACGAATGATATATAAATTGGGAGGAAATAAATAACCTTTCCTTGTTCTAAGGAATGAAAAAGATATTACTGGTTTACCCCTAAAACGTACCAAGCGATCTGGTTGTGCGTGCCGTTGAGAATCACATTGGAATGAGAGTGAGCTTTATTTCCATAGCTATTACTCAAGTAGACAGGCTTCCTCAAATGTAACTGTCCGCATCCTGATGAAGCGATACCAGTTGCCATATGATCTGGATATTTAAGGTAAAATCTTGTTATGCTTTCCACATTAAAGCATGACCGAATATAGTATAGTACGTATAGAGAAAATTTTGTTTGAATTTCTATTCATTTGGAGCATGTAAATTTGTTAAACAATACAATTACCTTAGCTTAAAGTGGCAAAGATGGCGCTTCGTAGTAGGATCAAGTGAAAATGGAAGTTACAGATGAAGTGATTGTTGACCTCAGGAAGCAGAAGCCATATATAACTATATAAGTGAGAGTATAATGGTCGTGCAGGGGTAGTTTCGGTATTATGCATTTGTTTAGGGATAATTGTGTAATTCGATCAATTTTAGAGGTGCTTATATTATGAATTCACTTCCAAACGCCCACGTGGTTTATGCATTTGTTTAGTGATACTCTGCGATTCGTATCGTATCATTTAATTGCACGTTACTGTAGTCTTTTTCGAGGTGCTATGGACTTTCAGCTGTTCACTTGAAAATACCACGTTTATATGTATAATTTAATCAATTATGGACTACTTAATTGCAGCATATGTTGAGGTGCTATGGCCTTCCAACTATTCACTTCCAAACACCCACGTGGTTAACCCTTTTGCCTTCAGCACTCCATCTCAAACTAAGATTTATATCCTCTTTCTTTATTTTTTTCCCTCAGTTGTTGGCTTCCATCATCTTATTTCTAATTTTTTAATGTTCCATTACAGGGGTTGGTTGTTTCTCTCTTTAATGTTATCTTATATTTCTACTATCAAATAATAGAGTCTACCTAAACTTAAACTGATTAAAAACTACCAATTTGAACATGTTTGTTCAAACCAACTTCGACATATGTTGATTGTTAATATTTACAATTGTTAATGTTCTCCGCAATGCAAAAAAAGAACAATTTCACAGACCTTTTTTCACAATTTGTTTCATCACGCTGACTTTCTTCGTGGTTATGATTTTTTTTTTTATCTTGGTTTCTTTGTAACAATTCTTTTAATCAATTATTATTATTTTTGGATAATTAAAATTTATTAGGTCACTCCTCTTACCACCTCCCTTTAACTACCAGTAGCTGCGCCAGGAGTAGAAATTCACCTTTTGCACCTGCAGGGGAGGATTTACCGTTCGTCCAAATTTTTTACGAAATAAATATACATAATTAAAAAAGGAAACAATATAAAAAACAATTAATAAAGTGCCACCACTTAACGCGAAAAGCTGTAGAGTTCACCTGGTCAGACCCCTTAGTTGTGTAATAGAGGGTGTTGGTTTGAATCCTGGCAGCTTCACATATATCTAGTGAGCCTCTCCTCCCCCCCCCCCCCCCGAAAAAAAAAAAAAATACCACATCTTAGAAGTCAACAAACTTTGTGTTGGGTTTTTGGGCTTTTTCCCTTTCTATGTGCATGGATAAAAGAAATTTTTACATTCCTATACACTATATGAAACTATATTACCTTCCCTACTCAAGTTTTACTATAATTACATTTTATATACTCAATTACCATTTATGTACATTTTAGGAGAATTAATGATAATAATTAGTGTCCTAAAATAACTCTAACGTATCTTCCACTCCCCTCACGTTTCTCTCTCCACATCCCACCCCTCCTCCCCCACGTATCTTGCACTCACCCACGATTCCACCAGTGACAACCATTAAAAAATTTTGAAGCTTTGAATTTGAATTTGAATTTGGGTTTTAAAAAAATATTATTTGTTTGAATTGGGTGTTGTTGTAAAGAATTGAGAATTCTCTCTACGTCTCTCACTATCTCTCAATCCCTAATATCAGTAATGTAAAGCAAAGGAAAAGAGAGCAACAATTCCACCATTGGCGGCCATTAAAAAGCTTTGAAGCTTTGAATTCGAATTTGGGTTTTCAAAAACCATTATTTGTTTGGATCGGGTGTTGTTGCAAACAATTGGGAATATGGTTTGGAGTTTATATCTCAATTTTGAGGGTGTTTTGGTGAAGATTAGACTTGATTTTGGTTGAATTTTAGATTGAAACTCGAAGAAGAAGAAGAAGAAGAAGAAGAAGACATGACATACGTTATATTTACGAAATTATAGAAAAATTATATTATGTTATTTATATATATTTATTTTGTTTAACTATTGTATGAAAGTTGAACAATATTGTATAAAAATTATATTTAAGTTGTATAATATATAATTAGTTGTATGAAATTTATTTTTACTATGTATAAATCAGATACATAAATTTTGTATAATATTTGTATTTAAGTTGTGTGTTATTGTAGTTGTATTTAACTAGGTAGAAATAATGCGTGAAAGTTGTAGATAACAATATTGTGATGACCCAAAAGGTCATCCCGTGTAATTTTAGCTTAATCTGTGTTCCGAGGCAGTGAAAACCTCCTTATATCTCACCTCGATTTGCGTTCTCAACTCGGGCATATAGCCGGGAAGCCGTTATGTGAAAAAACTGATAAAAATGATATTTTTGTGTTGATATTTGAATAAAGTTGGCTTTGATCAATATTTTTGGTAAACAGACCTGGATCCGTGATTTGACGGTCCCAGAGAGTCCGTAGGAAAATATGGGACTTGGGCGTATGCCCGGAATCGAATTCCGAGGTCCCAAGTCTGAGAAATGAATTTTTAAAGAAAATTATTTTCTGAAAAATATAAAGGTTTTTAAAAATGAGATTTGATGTGAAACCTATGAAATCGGGCCCATATTATGGTTCCGGAGCCCGGAACAGATTCAATATGTTTTATAGTTATCTGTGAAATTTGGTAAGAAACAGACTTAGTTTGACGTGATTCGGACCGCAAATGAAAAATTTAGAAGTTTTGGAAGTTTAAAGGAATTTCATTGATTTTGAGGTTTAATTCGATGTTTATGACGTTATTTTGGTGTTTTAATTACTTAAATAAGTCTGTAGAATATTTTTGAGGTTGTGTGTATATTTGGTTTTGAGCCGCGAGGGCTCAGGTGAGTTTCGGGTAGGTGTCGGAGTGCAAAAAGTGGTAAAAATCTAGTGTGATATTGTTGTTGCTGGTGTCCAGATATTTTGCCCTATGCGAACGCACTCAAGGGAGTGCCAACGCACAGGATAAAGTGGGGTTAGGGGGTCAGGGTAAATTTTGTACTGTGTGAATGCACCACATAGGATGCGAACGCGGAGGGTAAGTTTGGGGACACTGTGTGAACGCACCAAGTAGGTTGCGAACGCACAATATAGGAGGGGTACCTGGGGGCTGGGTGTGTTTACCCTGTGCGAACGCGGCCCCACAACCGCGAACGCATATGCCTGTGTCACAAACCCTTCGCGAACGCGGCCAGGGGCCCGCGAACGCAGAGAGAAAAATCGCCCAGTCATTTTTAAAGTAAAAAACAGAACACTTATACGAGAATTTAGCCATTTTTTCATAAACTCCTTCTTCTCCACACCCCATAGGCAATTTTTGAAGAGGTTCATCACCATAACCTCTTACGTAAATAATTCTAAACTTGTTTTCTTCCATTTTCATTAACATCCACTAGATTCTACGCCTAAAAACATGGGATTTAAGGTAGAAAATTAGGGATTTGGGTAGAATTAGGGATTTTTGATTATTTGAGAATTTGACCTCGTTTTGGGGTCGGATTTCAAACTAACTTACATATTCGGGCTCGTGGGGGAATGGATGATCGGGTTTTGATCCGAACCTCGTGTTTGGATCAAGCGGGTCCGGGATCGATTTTTGAAATTTTGGAAAGATTGTTGGGAATTCTATAATTAAGCCTGGGAATTGAATTGTTTAGCATTTATTGATATTATTGAGTCGATTATGTATAGATACGATTGTTTCGGAGTCGGGTTCGAAAGGAAAAGCGGTGCTAGAGGCTTGATTTGGATTCTTGGAGTCGAGGTAAATATTTGACCTAACCTTGGCTTGAGAGAATAGGTATTGAGTCCGAATTGCTACGTGTTTATTCCATGTTCAATGTATATGTGAGGTGACGAGTACCTATATGTTGTTTTCAAGCATGACCGTGAGTCGGAAATTTACAGTAATATGATATCTATTGGCTTTTACTATGTTTATGGGTTTGATATCAATTTGATAGCTATTCATTTGGTGGATATTCTTAGATGTGGGTATTGTTGAGTAGTTGATTGGTTGAGGAACATTATGTTGGATTATACACATGTGTAGGATTGGTTATAGTTGTGTCCCTTGCCGGGACGGTATTATTCTTGTTGATTATTCCGTACATTTAAGGTTTCTTATTTGTTGATTTTCATGCCAACTGTTGTTTTATGTTATTATGCACGAGGGGGTATTCCGTTCCATGTTGTATGATGTTATGCACGAGGGGACATTCTGTGTCATGTTTATGTTGTTTATGCACGAGGGGACATTCCGTGCCATGTTTATGTTGTTTATGCACGAGGGGACATTCCGTGCCATATTTTATATTGTTATGCACGAGGGGATATTCCGTGCCTTGTTATGCTAAAAATGCACGAGGGGACATGTCGTGCCGTTTCTCTTCACTGTTTAATTCGTGTTGTTAATTTCCGTTATTATTTTCGAATATTTAGATTGTTGCTTCGTTCCGTCATTTCAGTATTTGCTATCCCTTTTCCCCAGCATGTTTCCCCGTTATTGTACTTACTGTTTATTTCTTGTGGTTATTTCCTGTTATATTTTATTTAAACAACACATGTGATATTATTTGTCGTGTCCTAGTCTCGTCACTACTTCGCCGAGGTTAGGCTCGGCACTTACTCAGTACATGGGGTCGGTTGTACTGATACTATACCTGTACTTTTTTATGTCGTGCAGATTACGGAGACGGACCCAGTGGGCATTAATCGAGGGAGTATCTTTCAGTCCACCAAGCGACTTTGAGATAGTCCTGCAGGCGTCCGCAGGCCTTGGCGTCACCTCATATCTCTCTTCTTTTCATGTCTTTATGTATTTCCTAGACAATATCACTTTGTTCATTCAAACCTTTATCTGTAGCAATCATAGACAGTCCGTGAAATATTGACACCAGATTTTGGGAGTTGTTATTAAGGATTTTGGTACGATTGTTTAATTAAGCTGTTAGACTGCACTTCTTCCGCATTCTTATTTATGTTTGTTCTTGTATATCACTTTTTAAATGCTAAATAACAAAGGAATAAATTAGAATAATCAGTAACGTTGGCTTGTCTAGCAGGTTCAACGTTAGACGCCATCACGGCCTGGAGGTGGGATTTCGGGTCGTGACAGTTGGTATTAGAGCACTAGGTTGCTTAGGTCTCACAATTCACGGACAAACTTGGTAGAGTCTAAGGGATCGGTACGGAGACGTCTGTACTTATCCCCAGAGGCTACAAAGTTAGGAATAACTTCTCATTTCTTCTTCTCTGTCGTGCAGTTTGAATTCTAAATGCTAACTGATTTTCTATTCTATTTTCTTGCAGATGGAGAGAACGCGTGCTTCCTCATGTACCGATCAGCAGCCCGATACTCCTGTTGCAGCTCCTACGAGGGGCTGAGGACGAGGCCGAGGCCGAGGCCATGCAAGAGGCCGAGGCAGAGCCAGGGCTCAGCCCAGAGCAGCAGCCCCAGTAGAGGACCCACAGGTAGACTTTGCCGGTGAGGTACCTGCTCAGGCAGTTCCAGTCGGACCAACTCAGGTCCTAGAGGGGTTCATTGCCACCTCGGTTCTTCAGGATGCTCTAGTCCGTTTAGTGGGCCTTATGGAGAGCGTGGCTCAGGCTGGTCTTCTTCCTACTGCACCAGCCGTCTCTCAGGCTGAGGGACGGACCCAGACTCCTGCCACTCACACACCAAAGCAGCTAGCTCCTCAGTTCCAGACTCCAGCACTTCAGGCAGCTGGAGTAGCTCAGCCGGGTTTTGTGGCACAGACAGTTGAGGGGGCAGCCATGTCTGCCGATGATTTGTGGAGATTGGACCGGTTCACCAAGATATTTTTTACTACATTTACTGGTGCACCATCAGAGGATCCCCAGGATTTCTTGGACAGTTGCTACGAGGTTCTTCGGAACATGGGCATTGTGGAGTCCAATGGAGATGATTTTGCTACATTCCGTATTTCTGGTACCGCTAAGACTTGGTGGAGGGACTACTGTTTGACCAGACCAGCTGGGTCTTCCCCTTTGACTTGGGCTCAGTTCTCCGAGTTATTCTTGGATAAGTTTCTACCAGTTACTGAGAGAGAGGGTCTTCAGAGGTAGTTTGAGCGCCTCCAGCAGGGATCTATGATTGTTACACAGTATGAGATAAGGTTTATTACTTTGGCCCCACATGCTATCATGATACTCCCCACTGATCGTGAGAGGGTGAGGAGGTTTATTGAGGGTCTAGCTCAGCCTATTAAACTCCAGATGGCCAGAGAGACAGGTACTGATATTTCATTCCAGGAGGCGGCGAATGTGGCCAGGCGTATTGAGATGGTCTTATCAAAGGGCAGTGGTCAGGGTTCTGACAAGAGACCCCGCCATTCCGGTCGATTCAGTGGTGCCTCATCTGGAGGCAGAGATTCCTTTAGCAGAAGTCATCCTCCTAGGCCATTCCAGTCGGCACTTCAGGTATCCCGCAGTGCACCATCAGCTCCTATTAGTGCACCGCCTCTTCAGAGCTTCCAGGGTGGTTATTTTGGTCGACAGGTACAGTTTCAGGGTCAGCATTCTCAGCAGCAGAAATCTTGTTACACTTGCGGTGGTATGGGGCACATTTCCAGGTTTTGCCCCTGAGCTTCTAGTGGTTCTCAGTATCAGGGTTCCCGAGCTATGATTCCCGCACTAGGTGCACCCCCACCCCCTTAGCCAGCTAGGGGTGGAGGTCGAGGTGCCAGAGGTGGAGGACAGGCCACGAGAGGTAGGGGTCAGGCCACCGTAGGTCAACCCAGAGATGTTCAGATTAGAGGGGCTCCGCCACGATGCTATGCTATTCCTGCCAGGCCTGAGGCTGAGGCCTCTGATGCAATCATTACAGGTATTGTTTCAGCTTGCAGCAGAGATGCTTCGGTTTTATTTGATCCGAGTTCTACATTCTCCTATGTTTCTTCATATTTTTCCCCTTATTTGAGCATGCCCCGTGATTCCCTGAGTACTTTTGTATATGTGTCTACCCCAATGGGTGATTCTATTATGGTAGATCGATTCTACCGTTCATGTTTAGTGGTTATTGGTGGTCTGGAGACTCATGTAGATCTTTTTCTTCTTGATATTGTTGGCTTCGATGTTATTTTGGGGATGGATTGGTTATCTCCCTACCATGCTATTCTGGATTGTCATGCCAAGACAGTAACCTTGGCCTTGCCAGGAGTACCTCGTTTGGAGTGGAGAGGGACTCCTAGTCATTCTTCCAGTAGATTTATTTCATATATGAAGGCTCAGCGCATGGCCGAGAAAGGTTGTTTGGCATATTTTGCCTATGTTCGTGATTCTAGTGCTGAGGTTCCTTCTATGGAGTCTGTGCCCGTGGTTAGTGAGTTCCCAGACGTATTCCCTGCTGACTTGCTGGGTGTGCCACCCGACCGGGATATTGACTTTTGTATTGAGGTGGCTCCGAGCACTCAGCCCATTTCTACCCCGGCGTATCGTATGACCCCACCAGAGTTGAAGGAGTTGAAGGATCAGTTGCAGGAATTGTTGGACAAAAGCTTCATTAGGCCTAGTGTTTCTCCTTGGGGTGCCCCAGTGTTGTTTGTCAAGAGGAAAGATGGCTCGATGAGGATGTGTATTGAATACCAGCAGTTGAACAAGGTTACTATTAAGAATAAGTATCTTTTGCCGAGGATTGATGATTTAATTAACCAGCTTCAGGGTGCTACAGTGTTTTCCAAGATTGACTTGAGATCTGGTTACCATCAGCTGAGGATTAGGGCATCTGATGTCCCTAAGACAGCTTTTCGCACTCGGTATGGGCATTATGAGTTCTTGGTGATGTCATTTGGGTTGACTAATGCCCCCGCTGCTTTTATGGAGTTGATGAACCGAGTATTCAGGCCCTATTTATACTCATTCGTGATTGTTTTCATTGATGATATTTTGATTTAATCCCGTAGCTGAGAGGAGCATGAGCAGCACCTTTGAGTCATCCTCCAGACTCTGAAGGATAGTCAGTTGTATGCCAAATTTTCCAAGTGTGAGTTCTGGTTGAGTTCTGTTGCATTTCTAGGCCATGTGGTATCATCAGAGGGTATTCAGGTGGATCCCAAGAAGATTTCAGCAGTCAGAGATTGGCCTAGGCCCACTTTAGCTACAGAGATTCGGAGTTTCTTGGGCTTAGCAGGTTATTATCGCCGGTTTGTGAAGGGCTTTTCATCTATTGTAGCCCCGATGACCAAGTTGACCCAGCAGGGTGCCCCGTTCAGGTGGTCAGATGAGTGTGAGGCGAGCTTTCAGAAGCTCAAGACAGCCTTGACCACGACACCGGTGTTAGTTTTTCCCACAGGTTTAGGACCATATACCGTGTATTGTGATGCTTGACTGGTGGGACTTGGTGTAGTGTTGATGCAGGGTGGCAAGGTTATATCCTATGCTTCTCGTCAGTTGAAGGTTCATGAGAAGAACTATCCAGTTTATGATTTAGAGTTAGCAGCTATTGTTCACGCGTTGAAGATTTGGAGGCATTATCTGTATGGGGTGCCATGTGAGGTATTCACGGATCATAAGAGTTTGCAGTATTTGTTCAGGTAGAAGGAGTTGAATATGAGGCACAAGAGACGCTTAGAGCTATTGAAGGACTATGACATTACCATCTTATATCATCCGGGGAAGGCCAATGTGGTGGCCGATGCTTTGAGCCAGAAGTCAGCCAATATGGGTAGTCTTGCTTATTTATCAGTCGGAGAGCAACCGCTTGCTTTAGATGTTCAGGCTTTGGCCAACCGGTTCATGAGATTGGAGGTTTCTGAGACTGGCAGTGTTTTGGCCCATACTGTGGCCCGTTCTTCATTATATGATCGCATCCGGGCCAGGCAGTATGATAATCGTCATTTATGTGTTCTTAGAGATACGGTCCGGCACGGAGGTGCCAAGTAGGTCACATTTGATGATAAGGGAGTTTTGAGGATGCATGGTGGTATTTGTGTACCTGATGTTGATGGCATTCGGGAGTTGATATTGCAGGAGGCCCATAGTTCCCGATATTCCATTCATCCAGGCGCCGCAAAGATGTACCAGGACTTGCGACAACATTATTGGTGGCGGAGGATAAAGAAGGATATTGTAGCATATGTAGCTCGGTGCTTGAACTGTCAGCATGTTAAGTACGAGCACTAGAGACCCGGTGGTTTGATGCAGCAGATTGAGCTTCCCGAGTGGAAGTGGGAGCGTATCACCATGGATTTTGTATTTGTACTCCCACAGACTCAGAGGATGTTTGATGCGGTGTGGGTCATTGTGGATAGGCTAACCAAGTCAGCACACTTCATTCCTGTATTACTTTCGTATTTTTCGAAGAAGTTGGCAAAGATTTATATCGGGGAGATTGTTCGCCTGCATGGTGTGACTGTGTCCATTGTTTCTGATCGAGGTACTCAGTTTACCTCCCATTTCTGGAGAGTATTTCAGCGTGAGTTGGGCACACGGGTTGATTTGAACACATCATTTCATCCTCAGACGGACGGACAGTCCGAGCGTACTATTCAGATTTTGGAGGATATGTTGCGAGCATGTGTCATTGATTTTGGAGGTTCATGGGACCAGTTCTTGCCTTTACCTGAGTTTGCCTACAACAACATCTATCAGTCGAGCATTCAGATGGCTCCGTATGAGGCATTGTATGGTAGGCGGTGTCGGTCGCCAGTTGGGTGGTTCGAGTCGGGAGAGGCTATATTGTTGGGTTCAGAGTTAGTCCAGGATGCCTTGGATAAAGTGAAGAATGTTCAGGATAGACTTCATATAGCTCAGTCCAGGTAGAAGAGTTATGCGGATCGCAGAGTTCGTGATTTGGCATTTATGATTGGAGACCGGGTATTTCTTCGAGTGTCGCCCATGAAGGGCGTGATGAGGTTCGGAAGGAAGGGCAAGTTGAGCCTTAGGTACATTGGTCCATTTGAGATTCTGGACAAGGTGGGAGAGGTGGCCTACAGACTTTCTTTTCCACCTAGTCTATCAGCCGTACACCCGGTGTTTCATGTATCTATGCTTCGGAGGTATATTGCCGATCCCTCTCATGTACTTGACTTCAGCGGTGTCCAGTTGGACAAGGATTTGACTTATGAGGAGGAGCCGGTAGCCATATTAGCTCGGCAGATTCGTCAATTGAGATCGAAGAGTTATCCTTCGGTTCGTGTTCAGTGGAGAGGTGAGCCTGTTGAGGCAGCTACTTGGGAGTCCGAGTCCGATATGCAGAGCCGATATCCCCATCTTTTCCCCGATTCAGGTACCATTCTATGTCCGTTCAAGGACGAACGGTTGTTTTACAGGTGGAGATTGTGATGACCCAAAAGGTCATCCCGTGTAATTTTAGCTAAATCTGTGTTTCGAGGCCGTGAAAACCTCCTTATATATCACCTCGATTTGCATGCATAGCGCGGGCTTATAGCCGGGAAGCCGTTATGTGAAAAAACTGATAAAAATGATATTTTTGTCTTAAAATTTGAATAAAGTTGGCTTTGATTAACATTCTTGATAAACGGACCCGTATCCGTGATTTGGCGGTCCCGGAGGGTCCGTAGGAAAATGTGGAACTTTGACGTATTCCCAGAATCGAATTCCGAGGTCCCAAGTCCGAGAAATGAATTTTTAAAGAAAATTATTTTCTGAAAAATATAAAGTTTTTTGAAAATGAGATTTGATGTGAAACCTGTGAAACCGAGCCTGTATTATGGTTCCGGAGCCCAGAACAGGTTCAATATGTTTTATAGGTGTTTGTCTGTGAAATTTGGTAAGAAACGGACTTAGTTTGACATGATTCAGATCGAAAATGGAAAATTTAGAAGTTTTGGAAGTTTAAAGGAATTTCATTGATTTTGAGGTTTAATTCGATATTTATGACGTTATTTTGGTGTTTTTATTACTTGAATAAGTCCGTAGGATATTTTTGAGGTTGTGTGTATATTTGGTTTTGAGCCCTGAGGGCTCGGGTGAGTTTCGGGTAGGTGTCGAAGTGAAAAAAGTGGTAAAAATCTAGTGTGATATTGCTGTTGCTGGTGTCCAGGTATTTTGCCCTATGCGAACACACTCAAGGGAGTGCGAACGCACATGGTAAAGTGGGGTCAGGGTAAATTTTGTACCGTGCGAACGCACCACATAGGATGCGAACGCGGAGGGTAGGTTTGGGGACACTGTGCGAACGCACCAAGTAGGTCGCGAACGCACAACATATGAAGGGTACCTGGGGGCTGGGTGTGTTTACCCTGTGCGAATGCGGCCCCACAACTGCGAACGCATAGGCCTGTGTCACCAACCCTTCGCGAACGTGGCCAGGGGCCCGCGAACGCGGAGAGTAAAATCGCCCAATCATTTTTAAAGTAAAAGACAGAACACTTATATGGGAATTTAGCCATTTTTTCATAAACTCCTTATTCTCCACACCCCATAGGCGATTTTTGAAGAGCTTCATCACCATAACCTCTTAGGTAAATAATTCTAACCTTATTTTCTTCCATTTGCATTAACATCCACTAGATTCTAGGCCTAAAACATGGGATTTAAGGTAGAAAATTAGGAATTTGGGTAGAATTAGGGCTTTTTAATTATTTGGGAATTTGACCTCGTTTTGGGGTCGGATTTCAAAACAAATTACATATTCGGGCTCGTGGCGGAATGGGTGATCGGGTTTTGGTCCGAACCTCGTGTTTGGATCAAGCGGGCCCGAGGTCGATTTTTGGAATTTTGGAAAGAATGTTGGGAATTCTATAATTAAGCTTGGGAATTTAATTTTTTTAGCATTTATTGATATTATTGAGTCGATTATGTATAAATATGATTTTTTCGGAGTCGGGTTTGAAAGGAAAAGCGGTGCTAGAGGCTTGATTTGGATTCTTGGAGTCGAGGTAAGTGTTTGACCTAACCTTGGCTTGATGGAATAGGTATTGAGTCCTGATTGCTACGTGTTTATTCCGTGTTCAATGCATAGGTGAGGTGACGAGTACCTATATGTTGTTGTCAAGCATGACTGTGAGTCCGAAATTTGCAATTATATGATATTTATTGGCTTTTACTATGTTTATGGGTTTAATATCAATTTGATAGCTATTCATTTGGTGGAAATTCTTAGATGTGGGTATTGTTGAGTAGTTGATCGATTGAGGAACATTATATTGGATTATACACATGTGTAGGATTGGTTATAGCTGTGTCCCTTACTGGGACGGTATTATTCTTGTTGATTATTCCGTGCATTTAAGGTTTCTTATTTGTTGATTTTCATGCCAACTGTTGTTTTATGTTATTATGCACGAGGGGGTGTTCGGTGCCATGTTGTATGATGTTATGCACGAGGAGACATTCCGTGCCATGTTTATGTTGTTTATGCATGACGGGACATTCCGTGCCATGTTTATGTTGTTTATGCACGAGAGGACATTCCGTGCCATATTTATATTGTTATGCACGAGGGGACATTCTGTGCCTTGTTATGCTAAAAATATGCACATGGGGACATGTCGTGCTGTTTCTCTTCGCTGTTTAATTCGCGTTGTTAATTCCCGTTAATATTTTCGGATCTTTAGACTGTTGCTTCATTCCGTCATTTGAGTATTTGCTATCCCTTTTCCCCAGCATGTTTCCCCGTTATTGTACTTACTGTTTATTTCTTGTGTTTATTTCCTGTTATATTTTATTTAAACAACACATGTGATATTATTTGTCGTGTCCTAGTCTCGTCACTACTTCGCCGAGGTTAGGCTCGGCACTTACTCAGTACATGGGGTCGGTTGTACTGATACTACACCTGCACTTCTTTATGTCGTGCAGATTACGGAGACGGACCCAGTGGGCATTGGTCGAGGGAGTATCCTTCAGTCCACCAGGCGACTCTGAGGTAGTCCTGCAGGCGTCCACAGGCCTTGGCATCACCTCCTATCTCTCTTCTTTTCCTGTCTTTATGTATTTCCGAGACAGTAGCACTTTGTTCATTCAAACCTTTTTCTGTAGCAATCATAGAAAGTCCGTGAAATATTGACACCAGATTTTGGGAGTTGTTATTAAGGAGTTTTGTACTATTGTTTAATTAAGCTGTTAGACTGCACTTCTTCCGCATTCTTATTTCTGTTTGTTCTTGTATATCACTTTTTAAATGCTAAATAACAAAGGAATAAATTAGAATAACCAGTAACGTTGGCTTGTCTAGCGGGTTCAACGTTAGACGCCATCACGGCCTGGAGGTGAAA
This sequence comes from Nicotiana knightiana, assembly GCA_005239525.1. Taxonomy (NCBI): domain Eukaryota; kingdom Viridiplantae; phylum Streptophyta; class Magnoliopsida; order Solanales; family Solanaceae; genus Nicotiana; species Nicotiana knightiana. The sequence continues at coordinate 163,990 of ML387147.1, read as the reverse complement.
TTTCGGGTCGTGACAAATATATATTCAGAATAGGCTACCAGCGGCCGATTGAAGAATAAGGCAACCCGGGAAGTAACATCAATCTGGAATAGGTAATAAAGACCTAAAATCCCATGGACCCAAAAACAATGTACAAGTCAAATTGCAATGATAGATCAACACTGGCTCAGTCACAAAATAGAGTTAGACGCTATAGCTATTAATTAATGAACGAACAAAATTCTAATACAAATCCTAGAATAGCAGCCAAAACTCTCCTCAAAGGAAACACAAACATAGATAGATAACATCTACTAATGTCTCATAAACAAGTGGTGAAACTTCATGATCTTAATACATCAAGGCCCTTTACTAGTCTAGTAAAGGTTATGAGTATGAACAGTAAAGTGTATGAGTATGAATAACATTAGCCGAGGACAAGCTACACATTAGAGAGGAAGTAGGGATATTAAGAGAGCATCTGGAGAGGATAGGGGAGAGAGGAGAGAAAAAAAGAAGAGGGTGTAACTAAATTCCTTGATTGAAGGCACAAATAATGGATTGTGAGCCTTTTAAGGTGGATTGTATATATTTTGTAAATAAAACTTATTTATGCCGGGTAATTAACTAAATATGGACATTTAGGGTAATAAAGTTTTCAATAGTGTATAGAAATAAAAAAAAACCCTAGATAAGATACCTTTTAGACATAGCCCATATAACGACCCGACTGTTCATTTTGAGCCCTAGCGCGTCGTTTTGCGGTTTGAGACATTGAGAAGCTTCACTTCATGTATTATAACTTGTACGTGTAGTCAGATTTGAATTAGGGAAGTTCGGAGTTGATTTTCAAGGAAAATTCTCAATTAAGAAACATTAAGTTGAAAGAGTTGACCAAGGTTTGAATTTTGAGTAAACGACCTTGGAATCGAGATTTGAAGGTTCCAATAGGTTCGTATGATGATTTTGGACTTGGGCGTATACTCTATTTGAGTATCGAATGGTCCGAGAGCGTTTTGGCGCTTATTGTGGAAAGTTGGAATTTTGAAGGTTTTAAAATTTCTTAAGTTTGATTTGAAGAGGGATTTGGTATTATTGATGTCCGTTTGGGATTCTGAGCCTTGGAATAGGTTCTTTGTAGTTTGTGACTTGTATGTAAAAATTTAGCGTCATTCCGAAATGTCTAAGTGAGATTTGGACGCGTTCGTGAAGCATGAAGGTTTGAAAGTAAAGAGAGTTTAAGAAATTGAGTTTGATCTTTAATTCTTGGTTTTGATGTTGTAATTCGTGTTCCGAGCCTTTGAACAAGTTTACATAGGGTATATAAACCTGGTAGGATGATTGAACGAGGTTCCATGGACCTCGGGTGAGTTCTGGAGTGATTTAGGACCACTTTGAGGCCATTTTGAACTGCTGATATCTAATGATATGTGTGTGAACCGCGATCGCAGAGGTCTGGGCCGCGATCGCGAAGAGTAAAGTGCATTTCTGGCCTTGTGAACTGCGATCACGTAAGGTAGGGTCGCGATCGCGAACAAGGAATTTATGCTATTAGTGGTCTGACTTCGGAAGCTTATATTTTGTAAAATATAAGGAATTAGGGGATGATCCAAAAATAAAAGTTGTACCCCTTTGAATTTAGTTTTCTAGAAAATCAAATTGTTTGTCATTTGGTTTCGTAAAAAAAAGTATTGATATTATACCGAAGGGTATTTTTTAAGAAGAAAACACAAATTGTAATTCCCGATTGCGAGAATTTGGCCGTGATCGCAATGAAAGAAACGATGCTGGAACTTTTGTTAATCGTGATCGCGATGAATGAGGTTTGACAGATGTATTAAACATCTAATTTCAGGATTTTGAGCTCATTTCTTCACTTTTAAGCTCTTGGAGCACATGCACGATTTGGGGTGATTTTAGAGGATTATTTTTGCCGTATATCATACGGTAAGTTATTCCTACGTGTTGTAAGTTATATACAAAGATTTTATATGGATTTAAACATGGTTTGTAGAAATTGTAGGATATTGGGAGAAAACCTAGAAATAAAAATCTTGGATTTTTACTACTAAATTGGACATGGAATTGGGAATAAATTATATATTTGAGTTTGTGGTTTATGGATAATATTTATTTTGGTTTTGAGTTTGGAATCCGAGCATGTGGGCCCGGGGGTTGACTTTGTTGACTTTTCTAGCGGAGTTCAAAATTGTTATAAATTGAATAATTAAGAGTTTTTGGGTATATTGTTATTGGTTTGCACGTTGTTTGACTTTTTTCGAATCATTTGGCATTGATTGAGGAGTAAGAGAGGCAATAGAGCTGGTTATCAGAATTCAGAGTGAGGTAAGTCTCCTATCTAACCTTGTGAAGGGGAAACTACTTCGTAGGTATTAAATTATTATGTACTACTAGCTGTGGGTGCTACATATGCATGAGGTGGCGAGAGTCTATATGCAGCTAAAATTATGTTTATGTCCGTGTAGACTTAGGACTATATCATGCAATATTTATATTATTTGAACTCAATTTGTTAGTTTAATTACTTTAATTTATAATAGAAATTGATTTGGGATTATGTTAGACCAAGCTTCACCAGCTTGAGTTGTTTGGTGAGATATTTGATAGTTGGTAAAAGGCATGTTTACTTTATGCTCTCGTTCTTGTGTTGCAAATACGTGACCCGTAATTTGATAAGTTTCTTCTCTTCGTGTGGATAAGGATGAACGCCTAGGCAATATATTGAGATGCATCTATGGCTCGCACCTGTCGACCTTTGGCAGTGTACATATTATTCTAGATCAGGTGTACGACCTCGACATAACTCATGCATAGTATCGCTAGGAATCTGAATATTCATGAGATCTCCCTTCTGATTGAGACTTGGTATTTACATAATATTCTTTTTCTGTCTGAGATAGCGCTTGATATTCCTTATCTATCAGAGATAGCACTTGATATCCCTTACCTGATTGGGATAGCGTATTGTATTTAGGGATTTATACGGTCACTGAAATTAGAGGATTTTGTTAGTTACAATTCTTTCCTCATTATTGTTGTTGTGTTTCATATCTATTTATAATTTATTATATTGATTTATTGGACCACTAATAAGTATCAATGTCGACCCCTCATCACTACTTCTTCGGGGTTAGGCTAGATACTTATTAGGTACGCGTTGAATTATGTGCTCATGCTATACTTCTGCACTAATTGTGCAGGATCTGAGGGGACTTTATGCTGAGCTGCATTCCATGCTACGTGCCGCAGCACACAGAGTCTCCATCATATTTATTTATTTTATCCTGTCTATATTATATTCCAGACATATGTTGTATTATTATCGTACTCCTTAGTAGATGCTCATGCACTCGTGACACCGGATTTTGGGAGTTTATAGTAGATGCTTAAAGCTTTCATCTAATATCGTTACTCTTGTATTTTATGCATTATAAATTCTTTATATTTTTATGGTTTTCTACAACTAATTTTCTTTAATTAATAAAACTCATATTTTTTCAAAAGCAATAAAATGAACAATTAAGTTGATAGTTCACCGTTAGCTTGCCTAACGACGATGTTGGGCGCCATCACGATCTATAGCGGGAATTGGATTGTGACAGCCCACCCACTAATATCAAGACATATAAATATGACCTATTTTAGGTTAGAAACACAACAAGAGAGAAAATATAAGGGTGCAACCATTTTTGAAGCCTTGTGAGAGAGAAAAAGTGTAATCTTTTGCTCCAGAAAATATTTGCTTAGATAGTCCGCTTCAATTAGCACTTTCTGACTTGTTAACAGTTAGATCGTGCTCAAATTTGAACTGAGGTTCTCAACATTTGGTTATTGGAGTTCAACGGTGGAGATTGGATTTTTAGGCCTATAACTTCGATTTTGGAGGCGTGAGTAGTAGCTCAGTTTTGCGGTGATTTCTCTCCCTTTTCAATTGTTTGCAATCTTATTTTTATTGTTGCTCTTGGTTTGAAGCTTGCTTTGTGGCAAATTTAGAGTAATTTTGTAACTCTTGTTGATTTATTTAGTGGAGCTTTGAGGGCCTTTGGTCCCGTGGTTTTTTTACCTTTTCACGTTGAAAGAGTTTCCCACATAAATTTGGTGTCTCGTAGTTTGATTACTTTTGCCTTTTTATTCTTCGTTTGCTTGTGGTATAGTTTCTGGTCGTATTACTGTTTGTGCTAATTAATTGTCTTCTCTTGGTTCAAGTAGATTGATAAAAATTGACTTGGGTATTATCCCGCTACTACCTCTTCGTGCACATTGCTTCTGCTTGCTATTTCCCAACAAAGTGATATCAGAGCTTGTGGTTATATTTGATTGTGTTGATTGTTTATTTATATGACGGAGTCTAATATGGGAAAGATGGTGTGTTTAAATGGAAATAATTATCATATTTGGAAAAGCAATATGAAAGATCTTCTATTTGTCAAGAAAATGCATTTACATGTGTTTGCTTCTAGTAAACCCGAATTTATGTCTGATGAGGAATGAGAATTTGAGCATTTACAGGTTTGTGGTTATATTAGACAATGGGTTGAAGATAATGTTCGAAATCATATTGTGAATGAGATATATGCTAGAGGTTTGTGGGAAAAGCTCGAGACACTTTATGCTTCGAAAACCAGAAATAATAAGTTGTTCCTGCTAAAATAATTGATGAATATTCGATACAAAAAGGGTAGTTCTATTTCTGATCATATAAATGATTTTCAAGGTGTCCTAGACCAGTTGTCTAGAATGGATGCAAGATTTGACAAAGAAAAACTGGGACTCTGGTTTTTGAATACTTTTCCTCACTCTTGGAAAACTCTTCGAGTTTGTTGGACTAATTCTGCTCCCAGTGGTGTTGTAACTATGGAATATGTTAAGAGTAGTGTCTTAAATGAAGAGATGAGGAGAAGATCTCAATCTTTGTCTTCTTTAGCTTCACACTCCGATATTTTGGTTACTGAAGATAGGGGGAGAAGTAACTTCAGAGGTTAGAATGATAGAGTCAAAAGTAGAAGCAAGTCGAGGTCCAAGTACGGGAATGTTACATGCAATCATTGTAACAAGAAGGGGAAGAAGAAGTTATGTTTAGAGTTTAAGAGAGAAATAAGACAACAAAATATACATGGCGATAATGGAAATCATGTCCTAGACCAGTTGTCTAGAATAGCTGCAAGATTTGATGAAAAAATACAGGGACTCTGGTTGTTGATTAATTTGCCCTACACTTGGGAAACTCTTCGAGTTTCTTTCACTAATTCTTCTTCCGCTGGTGTTGTAACTATGGAATATGCTAAGAGTGGTGTCTTAAATAAAGAGATAAGGAGAAGATCTCAAGCTTCGTCTTCTTTAGATTCACACTCTAATATTTTGGTTACTGAAGATAGGGGGAGAAGTAACTTCAGAGGTTAGAATGATAGAGGCAAAAGTAGAAGCAAGTCGAGGTCCAGGTACATAAATGTTACATGAAATCATTGTAACAATAAGGGGAAGATCAAGAAGTTATGTTTCAAGTTTAAGAGAGACATGAGACAACAAAAGAAAGATGGCGACAATAAAAAGTGTGTTGCTACTGTTGTTGATGATGATCTTCTTTTTGCCCACGATAAAAAATATCATTAATTTTGTTCATGATGAGGCTAGCTGGTTTGTGGATTCCGATGCCAATTCTCATCTCATGCCAAAGAAGGAATCTTTTCTTCTTATACTCCAGGTAACTTTGGAGAGTTAAAAATGGGTAATGCTGGTTAGGTTCATGTATTTGGCATTAGTGCTATTTGTTTGAAAACTAATAATGTCTCCAGGTTATTCTTAAAAAATGCCAAGCACGCTCCAGATGACCGCATGAATCTAATCTCTGCAGGAAAGATTCATGATGATAGTTATTATAACATCCTTGGTGGTGGCCAGTGGAAGCTTACTAGAGGCCCAACGATTGTGGCTCCATGTATTAAGGTATCTAACTTGTACAAAATACATGTCTCCAATTCTATTGACTCAATTAATTTAGTGGAGAATGATTCATCAGAGTTATGGCATATAAGGTTGAGTCATATGAGTGAGAAGGGGATTGATAGTTTGGCTAAAAAGAATTTGCTTTCTGGAGTTAAGCAAGCAAAATTACAGAGATGTGTTCATTGCTTAGCCGGAAAATAGAAAAGAGTTTCTTTTCAGAGTCATCCGCCTTAGAGAAATCTTAATTTACTGAAATTGGTACATTCTGATTTATGTGTTCCTTTTAAATCAAGGTCTCATAGTAGTACACTTTACTTTGTGACCTTTATTGATGATCATTATCGCAAACAGTGGTATTTTCTTTGAAGTCCAAGGATCAAGTACTCGATGTGTTTAAGAAATTTCAGGCCTTGGTTGAGAGTTAGACATGGAAGAAATTAAAAAGAATCTGCCCAAAAAATGGCGGTGAGTATATTGGTCCTTTTGATAATTATTGCAGATCGCAGGGTATTCGACATCAGAAAACTCCTCCAAAGACTCATCAAATGAATGATTTAGCAGGGAAGCTGAACATAACTTTAGTTGAGAGGTTTAGATGTTTGCTTCAGATTCTAAGATGCCAGACACCTTTTGAGCGGAAGCACTTAATACTGATGCTTATGTTATTAAATTATCTCATACTATTGCTTTGGATGGTGATATCCCTGACAGAATTTGGTTTGGTAAGAATGTTTCTTATGATCACTTGAGTGTCTTCGGGTGCAAGGCCTTTGTGCATGTTCTTGAGGATGAGAGGTCAAAGCTGGATGTTTAAACTAGACAGTGTATCTTCATTGGTTATGGTCAAGATGAATTTGACTATTTTTCTGTGATCCAGTTGAAAAAAAACTTGTTAGAAGCCGTGATGTTGTGTTCTTTGAAAACCAAAAAATTGAAGATTTTAAAAATTTGAGAATGTTGATTCTCAAAGAAGTGAGAGCTTAGTTGATGTTGATCCAGTTCCTCAGAATATTCCATCTAAAGAAAATCTTCAAACTAATAATAATCAAGTTGACAATGAAGAAGGTGATTATGTTCAGAACGACCAACAAAATGTTGTTGATGCTCTAGTGCAAGGTGATGTGGTTAACCAACAACTAACTTCTATTGATGCTCTAGAGAGTTCTCTCAGAAGATTACTAGAGATAAAGTACCTCCATCTCGTTATCCTCCTACTGCGTATGTACTCTTAATTGATGGGGGAGAGCCTGAAAGTTTTGAAGAGGCCATGGATATTGATGAAAAAGAAAGGTGGTTTGATGCTATGAAGAATGAGATGAAATCCTTTGACGATAATCATACATTTTGATATGGTTAAGCTTCCTAGAGAGAGAAGCTTTGAAAACATGTGGGTTTTCAGGGTGAAATATGAAGATGGTAACCCAGTTCCACGGTACAAGGCTATATTGGTTGTCAAGGGCTTTAATCAGAAAAAAGGAGTTGGTTTGGATGAAATCTATTCTCCAGTTGTGAAGATGTCATCTATTCGGATTGTTCTGGGCTTGGCTGCAAGTCTAGATTTAGAGGTTGAACAAATGGATGTTAAAATGGCATTTCTCCATGATGACTTAGATGAAGAAAGATATATGGAGCAGCCAGAAATTTTTGAAGTCAAGGGAAAAGAGAATTTTGTTTGCAAGTTGAAGAAGAGCTTGTATGGTTTGAAACAAGCTCCCGAGCAGTGGTACAAGAAGTTTGGTTCTTTTATGAGTCAGCAGGGCTTCAAGAAGACTTCTTCAGACCATTGTGGTTTTGTACAAAATTCTCTGATGATGCTTATTATCTTATTACTTTATGTTGATGACATGCTTGTTGTTGGTCCTAATGCTTGTAGAATTCAAAATTTAAAGCAAGAGTCGAATAAGTCTTTTGCTATGAAATACTTAGGACCAACAAGACAGATTCTTGGCATGTAGGTTGTCCATGACAGAGAGGCCAAGAAGTTGTGGTTATCACAAGAGAAGTACATTCAGAAAGTACTTCGCACGTTCAACATGTATAAACCTAAGGTTGTCAGTACACCTTTAGATATGCACTTCAAATTGAGCACGAAGCTATGTCCTTCCAGTGATGATGAGAAGGAAGATATGAAGAAAGTTCCTTATGCTTCAGTTGTTGATAGTTTAATGTATGTAGTGATTTATAAAATACCAGATATTTCTCATGTTGTTGGTACTGTTAGCCGTTTTCTTTCTAATCCAGGAAAAGAGCATCGAAATGCGGTGAAATGGATAATGAGATATCTGTGTGGCACTTGTAGTCTAAGTTTGTATTTTGGGACAGGGAAACCTATTCTTTGTTGTTACACTGATTCAGATTTGGAAGGTGATGTTGATACTCGCAAGTCAACTTCAGGCTACTTGGTTACCTTTGCAGGGAGAGCTGTGTCTTGGCGATCTAGGTTGCAAAAATGTGTTGCTCTATATAATACAAAATTTGAGAGTATTTCCGTCGTTGAATCTTATAAAGAGTTGCTCTGGATGAAGATATTTTTAGGGGAACTTGGCTTTGCTCAAGAGAGGTATGTGCTTTATTGTGACAGTCAAAGTGCTATTGATCTTTGCAAGAACTCTAAATTTTATGGTAGGTCTAAGCATATTGATGTGAGATATCAATGGATTAGAGATGTGTTGGATTATAAGTTGCTTGAACTTGAGAATATTCACACTGATTATAATGGTTGGGATATGTTAACTAAATCTGTCACGACCCAAGATCCACTAGTCGTGATGACACCTAACCCGACCCATTAGGTGAGACAATTAAGAGTTAGCACAATTCTAATAAAATAAATATGACCAACAAATGGTATAACCAGTTTCCATACATCATCCCAAAGACTGGTAGTACAAGACATGTGCTACTAAGACTGGATTACTACAAAAAAAACGGATATGAAATAAATTCAACTTTTATTTGAAATGTGCTTAAATAGAATTTAAATCTAGGACTACCCAGGGACAAGTAGTATCCAAATCTAGAAGGCACGAACATCTTCAGAATCATCCCCTGACATCCACCCCAGCTCCACTCCAAAATCTACAAGCAAGGTGCAGAAGTTTAATATGAATACAACTGACCCCATGTACTCAGTAAGTATCTTGTCTAACCTCGGTGAAGTAGTGACGGGGATTTTTAGTTAAAATATACTCACTGATATAACATGTACTGTAAACTAGCAATATAACAATACTACAATATAATAGGACTACACGAAACGAATATGCGAAGCAATAACTGAGTACCAGAAGAGATCACAATTTAACATTTCTCAATGTCTCGACCAATCCTTTTCTTAGAGCGATAACCAATAAACCACGATAGTAAATCCATAACTTTCATAGTATGAGGAACGTACTCTAAATGTCAAATCAACTAGCATGACAACACCCTTCGTGCACTTATCTCATCCTCACCAAATATACGTATAACAGTACCAACAAGATGAAAGAAATGCCGATAACAATAATGACATGGTAGGAAATACACAAATAGCAATGATGAACAAGGCATTACATATGGACAACCATAACAGACTAGGTAGGTGGCATATGAGTGATGACATCAATTAGGAAATAAGAATATAATTTCACCTAACTAGCTTGGTAGAATGCATAGATGAGATATAATAAATAAGAGGGGAAAACATGGTCTTTATGAGCATCTACTAAGTAGGAATGAATGGCTAACATGGTAGAAGTCTAATACTAAAGTGCAACAAAATAAATACGACATGGATATAACAACAGGAAGGAAAACATGATATTTGCAAGTTAACAGGTAGAAGGCATGGACAACACAACCACAATTGAGATAGAGGACAAGGACAGAACAATAACGACAAGTCACGTAGATAACATAGGTGGAACAGTAATAACTCCAGGTAAAGGAATGAATGTACACACAAGGAAAAGATATCACAACGCAACACATGTACTCATCCTCTCCAGCACGGAAACACCCTTCGTGCGATGAACTCATGATGATATAAGAGCATGGTAATATAAATGAAATGACACGGCATCACCCTTCATGCTTTTACTCTCAAATGAAATGGCACGGCATCACCCTTCGTGCTTTACACTCACATGACATGGCACAACATCACCCTTTGTGCTTTACACTCAAATGAAATGGCATGGCATCACCCTTCGTGCTATACACTTTCTTCACATGATAAAATATATGAAATGGAACCATCATCACCCTTCGTGCTTTACACTCTCCCTCGCATGACAATATATATATATACATTGGCACGACATCATCCTTCGTGCTTTACGCTCTTCCTCACCAAGCACGTGTATATCAATGACAAGCAAGGTAGGAAACATAAATAACATCAAGGAGAGTGGTTAAACGAATATTCCAAATAAACCTCATCACAACTTTCAAGCCAACAATAGATCAATAAACTCTCAAGACCCTTATTGTTCAAGTAGTTTCAATAAATCTTAAGAATGATCTATGACTCGAGTATATAACCTAATATCTCAAGAATAACGACTGTAGCAATGTATTAGTGATTAAGCATGATGAAGACCGAATTGGACACATCATTATTTCTCAAAATCCCATCAAATATTAATCAAGTTACAATAAACTAAATCTTGATTTCTAACATTTAATTTCGTATTCTTAGTAATCTAGAAGTCAAGAAAGACATGAAGCAAGAAGGTTGCGTAATTCTATAAGGCACAATTAATCGTATAATTTAATCCCCGAGCATGATTAAACCTGGCACATGCATATACGGTCGTCACCTCATATATGCATCACCCCTGCATGTAGCAAACAATGACAATTAGTAGGAAAAATTCCCTCAATAAAGTTGGCAAGACACTTACCTCAATTTGGCCAACTAAATATTCAATTTAGCTTCTTTATTTACAAATTCACCTCCGCTCGGCTCAATCTAGACAAAGACGACTTAAATACATCACACAATGCAAGAGAAAACAATTTCAATTAATAAAGTTATGACCTTTATACAATTTTCAAAAAGTCAACAAAAGTCAACCTCGGGCTTGCCCAGTCCAAAATCGTGTCCAAAGGCAGGTCTTGACCACCAGTGCCTCACGAGTCCATATACGTGTTTTGTTTTTAAATTTGAGTCCTATTCGACTCTCAAATCCCAAAATTTTCATTTTTCAAAGCTTTGACAAAATCCCCAAATTTTTTCCTAGATTCTCATGAATTTTTATGTTAAATCTTATGTATAATCACGAAATATAATTGAAAGTTGATTTAAATTACTTACCCGATAGTTTGGTATGAAAATCCTTCTACAAAATCGCCTCCCATCGAGGCTAGGGTTCAAAATACAGCAAAATGAATAAAAAACCCGAATTACAGAGCTCAAAACAAGCTGCAAATGTTGCATTTGCGATCCAGGGTCCGCAATTGCGAACCCTCTAAAAAACGAAGAAACCTTCGCAATTTCAAGCAAGAGCAGGGCTGGAAAATGTCTCAACTGGAACAAAATGTTCGCAATTGCGAATAAGCACCGCAATTGCGATAAAAATGTTCGCAATTGCGAATGCACCAGAAACCAGCATTTTTTCCGACACGGAAATGAACATAACTCTCTCATACGATGTCGGAATTTGATGATTCTTTTTGCTATGGCTCCGTAATTACGATACCGATCTAATGATTTAATAAAAACTGATTTTGGAGCTTATTTTCTTAATGTGAACCAGTTTATGCTTGAAGAACGATGCCGAAGCATAAAAAACAAGCTCAATACAACCTAAACGTATCCGAAACTCACCCAAGCCACTCGGGACCTCGTCCGAACATACCAAAAAGTCACATAACAAAACACGGACCTACTCGAGTCCTCAAATCACATCAAATAATGTCGAAATTACGAATCACACCTCCAATTAAACTTAATGAACTTATGAACTTTCAACTTCTACAACTCACACCGAATCATATCTAATCAACCCGTAATGACGTCAAATTTTGCATGCTAGTCCCAAATGACATAATGGAGCTAATAAACTCTCGGAATCGCATTCTGACTTCGATATCACCAAAGTTAACTTTCAATCAAACCTCTCAACCTTCCAAAACTTCAACTTTCCAATTTTCATTGAAATGCTTCAATTTATCCTAAGAACCTCCAAATCCAAATCCGGACGCATGCCTAATTCCAAAATCACCATAAAAAACCATTGGAATCATCTAAATCCCAATCTGAGGTCAAATGCTAAAAAAAGTCAAACTTGGTTAACTCTTCCAACTTAAAGCCTCGATCTTGAAGTTCATTCTTCCAAATCGATTCCGAGTTACTTGAAAATCAAAACCGATGATTCACACAAGTCATAATACATCATGCGGAGATACTCGTGCCCTCAAACTACCGAGCTAAGTGCAAATGCTCAAAACGACCAATTGGGTCGTTACAATCTCCCCCACTTAAACATATGTTCATCCTCGAATGTGCCAAGAGTCATTCCAAGGACATCATATCATGCTGTAACCTTACCATGCACATACCCGGGGGTGATCCCATGTCACCCTAATCCATATAAGCCTGACGATACAAGATAACTAAAGATCCTTAATTCAACCTTAGCCCGTAAGCCTTAGAACCCAAATTTCCAACATCCGTAATTCATTACAATGCCCGAATCTCGCATCTACACACTGTATACGTTTGAACAAGCTGTATTAAGTCATAACCATAACCTAAGATGTAATCACATGATATACCCCATCACTCAGATACTCACAGCAGTAACTGCCGACCACCCTGGCTGCCCAAAAACCAATTCGGCACTGGTAGTAAACTTCATATAAATTAGAACCTTGTTCAAAGCCGTCATACACTGCCGACGATGAAAGGAACACACCTAATCTCTTAACCATTCATCTGATCAATAAACCAAGAAGCTCACTCGTCCGACCAGGACCATTGCCCAAATCCTCCACCGAAACATAGTATCGTTCTTCCAAACATTCCGTATCCCAATAAGATATTGTAAATCTCAGGTCTAGAGACCTCACCTCAACTAATACTAGCAACCCCACCGAAAAATGTCAACAATAACATATGGAGCCTACCCAACACGGTTCCGTACACCAACGAGTAATAATTCAGACATGACAGATATTAGTAAGAAGTTAAATAAGAAGTCTACTAAGAAAGTTAAGCAGGCAGGGTAATTTTAACATTCCCTATGAACTATTTTCAACAAGGTGAAAGTAAAATACGCGAAATAAATATAAGGAGTTACATTTCATCAGATTACCATTGCGGCGCACAACCCGATCCCATCATATCAGTCCACATAGGGTACCCATCGATCCATAATACTTGGGCTCACTGGTCATATGTGCATCAACATTAAGCACGATAAAGTGCACAAATATAGCTGTGGGAAGATGATTATGCACAAACACTGCTGAGAAAGACAGGTACAACTATGGTGCAATAAGCAAATCAACATCACGAGGGCCATCTTGCCCACAACGCCATAAGGCCTAAACGGAATTATCATATGCGTGCGAAGAATCATGTGACCCTCACAATCCGTTATAACATAAGAGAGAAACACATAACATAGAACAAGACGCGAATAACATCCATTTCACATGATGATATACCTGTGGTAACAACTGTGCAGGAGCAAGCAAATCCGATATGTTCTCTTAGGCTCACAAATAATCCCCAAACCAAATTCCGATCATTCCCGAACAGGTAAATAACCTTCCAAAAGCCCATAACAACCTTTCCATAGAAGATACCATCAATCACCCAATCCTCAACATTTCTTCACAATTCGCAATCAAGGAGCAGTCTGCCAACGAGAATATCCAGTATCTGAACCTCATGTATACTAGAATTTCCATATCCGATTTCAACACTGCTACTTAAATGGTTGATACATAATTCATACTCCATCATCTTACAGAAAAATACCCACAAGTCAAAACACAATGCATCTACCAACAAGCGAACTCTTCTCCGGCGAAATCAAATGGTGCCAGCATATTCTTAAACACTTGAAATCTTCTGTGTCACCAAGAACTCATATCCTTCCCTCCAAAACTAAACTGCAACCTTGTACAAACAATTTTTCGACCCCCACACGGTGCATCTCCTCTAACATGTGAAGCTACAAAAATTCCATAATCAACTCTGTACCATGAGTAAATTGAAAATCTCATCAACCGAGAACCTTCCATTTAACTCAATCTAGGTAAACATCACCACACGCAATATAACTTCTATACCTATAGAAAACATCCACTCCGACCGTGGTCATAACCATGATGAATTCTTCAAAACTGAATAACACATGATCGAGTCATCAGGACTGATCGCCTCTAACTCAGCCGAATTACCCAAACTGCCAACCTGGAAGTAACTCAATCCGATATGATCTCCCTGAAGGAACCTCCTGGGAACCCGAAGCCATTTCTTGTATCTCTCCAACATTGTCATGTAGATCTTTCTTGACAAGGAAATATCGCAGATCCGATCACCATTCGCTACCGATATCAACCTTACCAGTAGAAAAATTTAGAAGTCTTTAAAAGCTACATAAGACCTGAAGTTCTCCACAAACTTCTTGATAACCACTCACCTTAATCTGATCTTCAATACACAGCTAATACGCATCGAGCAACCCGTGATTCACCAGCACATGACTATTCGAAGAAACAACCAAGCAATCCCTTGGCCTAGAAACTGATACAGGGCATGATCCTACAATCCAATCGTCATTAGCAGACTCCTCCACTTAGCTCGAAGCCATACACCTCGTTAGGAATCCAAAGTATCATATCTTCATAGCATGCCCCGGTCCTGCCTGGCTATTTGATTGAATACTTCAAAAACTCATGCCATACTAGTCATAGAGCACTCAGAAGACTCTGCCAAGCGCTTACCCATCCTTGAAATAGTCAAACAACTTCCCAAATATTTTGAAATGATAACATATGCACTCCACCGATGGAACCCTCACACAAAACACACGATCCAAACTCGTCATGCATGGGATGGCCCAACCGACTGTACCCAAATCAACACCTTACCATGAACCTACCTTAATCATAACAGCAAGGACACCAGCCAGTCTTCCCAAGTCTGTTCTTACCAACCAGGTATAAGAACCTGCCTCATAGCACAATTGAACGACTGGAAAGTTTAACACTGCATCTACTTCTTAGACTAGACAACACATCGCGATGATAATCAAGCATCCATAGCCTTTTGTAATCCATCCGCATCATCAAAAATCATCGGCGCATAATGAATACTTAGTGTGCCACATCACATATGAACGGATGGGAAAATCAAAATCATAGGTTTCAAGCTGAAACAAGGCCGCACGATGAGGAAAGAAGAAAGGGAAGTTTTCCTAAATGGCCTGTAGCCTCCTAAAGATAGGTATGGACGTCATCATACCGATCCGCAAGACTCTACTAGACACTTGCTCATGACTCGTAGAACCCACGAACCTAGTGCTCTGATACTACTTATCACGACCCAAGATCCACTAGTTGTAATAGTACCTAACCTGACCTGTTAGGTTAAATAATTAACAATTAACACAACTCTAATAAAATAAATATGATCAAAATATGGTATAACCGACTTCCATACATCATCCCAAGGACTGGTAGTACAAGACATGAGCTACTAAGACTAGATTACTACCAAAAAACACATCGGAAATAAATTCAACTTCTGTTTGAAATGTGCTTAAATAGAATTTAATTCTAGACTACCCAGGGACAAGTAGTAGCCACATATAGAAAGCACGAAAATCTTCAGAGTCATCCCCCGACATCCATCGCAACTCTGCTCCTAAATCTGTACGCAAGGTGCAGAAGTATAGTATGAGTACAACCGACCCCATGTACTTAGTAAGTATCTTGTCTAACCTCGGTGAAGTAGTGACACAACTTTTTAGTTAAAAGATACTCACTGATATAACCTGTAATATAAACTAGAAATAGAAACATACTACAATATAACAGATAAGGAGTACAAGAAACGAATATGCGAAGCAACAACTGAGTACCAGAAGAGATCACAATTTAACATTTCTCAATATCTCGACCAATCCTTTCCTAAGAGCGATAACTAACAAATGACGATAGTAAATCTAGAACTTTCATAGTATGGGCAACGTACTCAAGATATCAAATCAAATGGAACGGCAACACCATCCGTGCATTTATCTCATCCTCACCAAATATATGTATGACAGTACCAACAAGGTGAAAGAAATACTGATAATGACATAGCAGGAAATATACAAGTAGCAATGATGAACAAGGCAATACATATGAAAAACAATAATAGACTAGGTAGGAGGCATAAGAGTGATGGCATCAATTAGGAAATAAAAACATAGTTTCACCTAACTAGCTTGGTAGAAGGCATAAATGTAGATATAGTAAATAAGAGGGGAAAGCATGGTTTTTATGAACTAACACATAGAGGCATAAATGGCTAACTTGGTAGAAGGCTTATATTAAAGTTCAACAAAATAGATAGGACATGGATATAGATATAACAACAGGAAGGAAAACATGATATTTGCAAGTTAGAAAATAGAAGGGATGGACAACACAACCATAATCGAGATAGAGGACAAGGACAGAACAACAACGACAAGTCACATATATAACATAGGTGCAATAGTAATAACTCAGGTAAGGGCATGAATGTACACACAAGGAAAAGATATCACAATGTAATGCATGTCCCACGGAAACACCCTTTGTGCCATGAACTCATGATGATATAAAAGCATGGTTAACATAAATGAAATGACACGACATCACCCTTCGTTCTTTTACTCTTAAATGAAATAGCACGACATCAACCTTCATGCTTTATATTCACATGACATGGCACAACATCACCCTTTGTGCTTTACACTCAAATGAAATGGAACGACATCACCCTTCGTGCTTTACACTTTCCTTCACATGATAAAATATATGAAATGACACGGCATCACCCTTCGTACTTTACACTCTCCCTCACATGATAATATATATACAATGGCACGACATCATCATTTGTTATTTACACTCTTCTTCACCAAGCTTGTGTATATCAATAACAAGCAAGGTAGGAAGCATAAATAACATCAAGGAGAGTGGTTAAACGAGTATTCCAAATGAACCTCAATCACAACTTTCAAGCCAACAATAGATCAATAAAATCTCAAGGCCCTTATTGTTCAATTATTTCAACAAATATCAAGAATGATCTATAACTCGAGTATAGAACCTAATATTTCAATAATAACGGCCGTAGCAATGTGTTAGTGATTAAGCATGATGAAGACCGAATCAGACACATCATTGTTTCTCAAAATCCCATCAAATTTTGATCAAGTTACAGTAAACAAAATCTTGGTTTATAACATTTAATTTCGTATTCTTAGTAATCGAGAAGTCAAGAAAGACATGAAGCAAGAAGGTCACGTAATTCTATAAGGCACAACTAATCGTATAATTTACCCCCCGAGCAGGATTAATCCTGGAACATGCATATACACTCTTCACCTCATATATGAATCACCCTCGCTTGTAGCAAACAATGACAATAAGTAGGAAAAATTTTCTCAATAAAGTTAGGCAAGACACTTACCTCAATTCGGCCAACTAAATATTCAATTTAGCTTCTTCCTTTACAAATTCACCTCCGCCCGACCCAATCTATCCAAAGACGACTTAAATACATCACACAGTGCAAGAGAAAATAATTTTAATTAATAAAGCTTGATCTTTATACAATTTCCAAAAAGTCCACAAAAGTCAACCTCGGGCTCGCCCGGTCCAAACCCGGGTCCAAGGGTAGGTCTTGACTACCCATATCCCCACGAGTTCATATACATGTTTTGTTTTAAAATTTGGGTCATATTCAACACTCAAATCCCAAAATTTTCATTTTTAAGAGCTTTGACAAAATCCCCAAATTTTTCCCTAGATTCTCATGAATTTGATGTTAAATATTATGTATAATCACGAAATATAATTGAAAGTTGATTAAAAATACTTACCCGATAGTTTGGTATAAAATCTTTCTACCAAATCGCCTCCCATCGAGCTAGGGTTCAAAATATAACAAAATGATCAAAAACCCGAATTACACAGCTGAAAACAAGCTGCAGATGATGCATTTGCAATCAGGGTCCGCAATTGCGAACCCTCGCAAAAGCGAAGAAGCCTTCGCAATTGCAAGCAAGAACTGGGATGGAAAATGTCGCAATTTCGAATGCACCAGAAACCAGCATTTTTCCCGACAAAGAAATGAACATAACTCTCTCATACGATGTCGGAATTCAACAATTCTTTTTGGTATGACTTCGTAATTATGATACATATCTAATGATTCAATAAAAACTGATTTTGGAGCTTATTTGCTTTATGTGGAATATTTATGCTTGAAGAACGATGCCAAATCATAAAAAACAAGCTCAGCACAACGTAAACCTATGCGAAGCTCACCCAAGCCACTCGGGAACTCATCCGAACATATCAAAAAGTTCCGTAACACAACAAGGACCTACTCGAGGTCTCAAATCACATCAAATAACGTTGAAATTACGAATCACACCTCAAATCGAACTTAATAAACTTTCAACTTCTACAACTCTCATCGAATCATATTAAATGAACGCGGAGTGACGTCAAATTATGCATGCAAGTCCCAAATGAAATAACGAAGCTAATACAACTCTCGGAATTACATTCTAACATCTATATCACCAAAGTCAACTTTCGGTCAAATATCTCAACCTTCCAAAACTTTAACTTTCCAATTTTCGCCGAAATGCTTCAATTTACCCTACGAACCTCCAATTCTAAATCCGAACGCACAACTAAGTCCAAAATCACCATACGAAGCCGTTGGAATCATCAAAACTCCAATCTGAGGTTAGATGCTAAAAAAAGTCAAACTTGATCAATCTTCCAACTTAAAGCTTCAATCTTGAAGTTTATTTTTCCAAATCGATTCTGAGTTACTTGAAAACCAGAACCAACGATTCACACAAGTCATAATACATCATGCGAAAATACTTGTGCCCTCAAACTGTCGAGAAAATTACAAATGCTAAAAATGATCAGTTGGATCATTACAAAAGCTCTGCCAAGAGAGATGTTTGAAGAGTGTTGAGTGTTCATCGGGATGGCGGTCTCCTTCATATAGTCAGGAGGGGGAGAATAATTCAGTTTTTGGGCTTTTTTCCTTCCTATGTGGATAAATAAAATACCTTTTGGATCTAGCCCACTTTTCCTATATTATCAAGACATATAAATATGGCCTATTTTAGGTTAGAAACACAACAAGAGAGAAAACATTAGGGTGAGGCCATTTTGAAACCTTATGAGTGAGAAAAGTGTTCTTTTGATCCAGAAAATATTTGCTCAGGCAGTCAGCTTCAATTGCATTTTCTGATTCGTTAACCGTTGGATCGTGCTCAACTTTGAACTTGGAGTTCTCAACATCTGGTTCTTGATTGTATTTGGAGGCCTGTAACTTTGATCTTGGAGGCGTAAACAGTAGCTCAGATTTGGATGATTTTTCTCCTTTCTTCAATTATTTTGGTGCAGTCTTATTTTTATTGTTACTCTTGGTTTGACACTTGCTTTGTGGAAAATTTAGAGAACTTTTGTACCTCTTGTTGATTTATTTAGTGGAGCTTTGAGGGTCTGTGGTCCCTTCGCTTTTTACCTCTTCACGAGAAGGAGTTTTCGACGTAAAATTGGTGTCTTGTATCTTGATGTTTGCCATGTTATTCTTCGTTTGCTTGTGATATAGTTGCTGCCCGTATTACCATTTATGCCAATTTATTGTTTTTCTTTGTTTCAAGTAGATTGAGAAAATTTGACTTGAATATCATTCCGCTGGTACCTTGTCGTGCACATTACTTGTGTTTGTTGTTTCCCAACCTTTGAACCAATTGGTTAAGAGTCACTATTGTAGTTTCTGTTGCAATAACTATTTATTTGGAAGCTCTTGCTTCCTTGGTTAGCTGTTGTGCTATTTTCTTATTTTCTTTTTCTTCCTTTCATCTTCTTTCTGACTAGTAAAATTGTTAAAATTGATTTGCATGATCAAATAAATGATGAGTTGTTTAGTGATTGTTTGTACCTTTTATAGAACTAGTTTTATGGTACGCATTTTGCGGGTGTATTTATATTAATTGAATATATAATTTAAAGATTAGAAAAATATTTTTGAATAATTTATTTGAGTTATAAAATAAAATTATATTATAAAATATAAATTTCAGAAAATGATAGAATATTGATCCCAATTAGCTAGATTATCTCATGTGAAATTTATTTGTGAAGGGTAAACATTTCGATCAATACTTCGCGAAGAGTGCCCTTTTAAAGTACGCGCTTTGCGTGTCTACCCATATCTAACATTCAATTCTTATGTGTCATTTTAAAAGTATTTGTTGGATTTGATGTTGAGCTAAAGAGTAACATAATTATGAATATTTTGAGCTAGTTTATATCTAATTATAGTATTTAGTAAAATATATATTTACATTTTAGTACATAAATTATTCCTAATGAGAGTTGCACCTAGGCCTAAATTATTTCTAATGTAATTATTTTTTTAATAAAGCTTATAGAACTAAATTATGTGTTTGTGGTAACTGTTGTACCTTTCTAACAACTCAAATTGATTCTAAGTACTAACATCCCTCTTGTTCATGTTGGACAGAGTGGAACTTGCAATAGGATTGGAAGTTGGAATTCTTTCTCGTATCTTAAATGCAATTTGGTGAATACGAAATACTCACTTGAAAATTTAGTTGATTTATATAAGGTAACAATATTTATTATTTTGGAGTTCTAAAAATTAAGACTTCATACATTCAAATATGGAATAATTTATTGAGCAATATGTTAGTTGATTTTAATGTCCTAAATATTAGAAAATTAATTAAATTTACTATTTTGTCCAGTATAAACTCTATTATTAAGGGATAAAAAAAAAACGAATGATATTTTGCTAAAGGAATTCGTGTTTTTAATATAGTATATAGATTATTTTTAATATTATTTATAGCGGGATTATTTTGAATATATTTTAAAAAATAAAATCTCATCGAGAAGAGTAGTAATATTGAGTAGCGTTTTATTTATATTGTGTTCTTTTTTTAATATGATGTTGTTGCACATATTGTTTATTTTTTTTTACTCTTTAAAATGTGATACCACTTATGAAAAATTATATGTACGCCACTGTGCATCTGCTTTAGTTACGCATGCTTCTAGCTCTCCTGCAATGTACATCCTGAATTGCCATCTTGATCAAGGATCTCCACCGACTTCTTCTTATGCGGAAAAATCCTTTGATTTCCACGAGTAATATGCACATCCATCTAGTATTATCATGTAGAAAAAAGGTTGTGCACTTCTACCATAGGCATGAATCTTAGCCCACTAAACCTCCCGTGTCCACCTTTTAACAAACTGTGACAATCCAATTAGTCATTTTGAGCATTTGCATTTCACTCGATAGCTTGCGAGAATGAGTAAGATCTGTATGATTTATTATGACTTAGTAAATTGTCAGTTTTGATTTTCAGGTTATTCGGAATCAATTTGGAAGAATGAATTTCATTGTTGAAACTCTAAGTTGGAAGAGTTGACCAAATTTGATTTTTTTTATGAATTTGACCCCGGAACAGAGTTTTTGGCAGTTCCGATAGGTCCGAATGATGATTTTGGACTCGGGTGTAAGCCCGAATTTTCATTTGGATGTTTCTACAAGGTTTCGACACAAATTGGCAGAAATTAGAAATTTGAAGGTTTGGAAAATTTACAAGTTTGACCGAAAGTTGACTTTGAAGATATCGAATTCAGATTGTGGTTCCGAAAATTAGGATAGCTTCATTATGTTATTTGATACTTGTGTGCAAAAGTTAGGTTCATTCCGGGTTGATTTGATATGTTTCGACGCGAGTTTTAGAAATTCAAAGTTCATAGATTTTGAATTGAGGCGTGATTCGTCATTTTGATGTTGTTATGTTTGTTTTGAAGCGTCGAGCAGGTCAATATTATGTTATGGGACTTGTTGGTATGTTTTGACGGGGTTCCCAGGGGCTCGGGCGTGTTTCAGATAGATTTCAGATCATTTTCTTCATGTTGTTATTGTTGGTTGCTGCTGGTTCTGGTGTGATCGCACCTGCGACTGGTTGGCGCAGGTGCGATGGTCGCAGAAGTGACAAAGGAGTCGCGGGAGCGGAAGTACTGCTGGGAGCAGGATTCTGCAGAAGTGGAGATTTCTGCGCATCTACGAAGGCGCAAATGCGGTGGGTTGATCACAGAAGCGATTGGCAGAGCAGAAGCGCAGTTTGGACGCGCACCTGCGTGTGCGCAAATTCGGGCATTTTACCGAAGGTGTGAAGGAAGGACTCTTGTGCTTCTCCGCAGAAACGTGATTTTGATTGCAAAAGAGACGCCGCAAAAGCGGCTAATGTGTCGCAGATGCAAAGTGCTGGGCAGAATGATAAATACAAGGGTTCGTGATTTTGGCTTCATTTTAACATTTCCAAGCTTGGATTGAGGCGATTTTTGGAACAATTTTCATCACAATAATTGGGAAGTGTTCTACTCTTGGTTTTGATCATATTCGTAGAATCTATCTTCATTTTTGTCTATTGGTTGATGAATTTTAAATAGAAATTGGGGGTTTTAGCCTAAAGTTTCATAATATAAATATTTGAGTTTTGAACATCGATTCGGAGTCAGATTTGAGTGAAGCTAGTATGGTTGGACTCGTAAGTGAATGGGTTTTCGGATTTTGTAAGTTTTATCGGGTTCTGAGGCGCGGACCCGGGTGTGACTATTGGCCGGTTTTGGGTTTTGATTAAGGATTCAATCTTTATCATTTGGAATTGTTTGCTTGGGCTTTATTTGATGTATTTGAGTGTCTTTTGGCTAGTTTCGAGCCGTTCGGAGGTCGATACGTGCGGAATGGAATTCTTGAGGCATCGCTTGGCTTGCTCGCTATTCAAATTTGCTTGTTTGAGGTAAGTAACACTTCTAAACTTGGTGCTGAGGGTATGAAACCCCGAATTACGTGTCATGTGATTGGTGTTGAGGTGACACACATATTAATGGCGGGTGTGTGTGCGTGCACCGTGTAAATTTTAATTCCATTATTTCTGTGGTATTGTGTATTTACATGGTCTTACCTGTAACCATGAAACTTCTACGTTCTTCAGGCATTGAGGTGTGATCTATGTTAGAAACCATGTCTAGGCTGCACTCTTATCCTGTTGGGACCCACAAAGGACATTTCTGCCATTGACTTATATGCTTTCATTGCATTACATACTCATTCATACGCATTCATATGCATATCATATCTCAGTCTCTGTTACTATTTATTGATACATCACATCAGTATTTTTGGGCTGATATTTCATGACATTGGGAGCCCGAGAGATTGGAGAGATTGATGATTGAGTGAGGCCGAGGGCCTGACTGTGAGGATATTTATGGGATCGGGCTGCACGCCGCAACATGTTTCATTGATTTTATGCCATGATTTGCTTGATATAGCTCTTGGGTTGAAGGAACCTCTCTGGAGTCTGTACACACCCCCAATGAGTGCAGATACCTACTAAGTGCGAGTTCCGAGTGCCGAGTGAATGGGAGGACCCAATGGCTGTTAGGACTGAGTGGCTATGAGGACTGAGTGACTCGGAGGATTGAGTGACTCGGAGGACTGAGTGAGTTGATACTCTGAGAGTATGCTTATGGTGTTATCACCGAGTTGCATCACATTTGATATGCACACTTGTCATATAGTCATATAGATGTATTTTCCTCATGTTGTACAGTATCACGTCATTCATGAATTCTCACACATATTGACATATGGACATAGTGATATATGTTACACTGGCTATCTGGAAAAAAATGGAACATCTTATTTATTGTTGAACGGATATTTGGGAAAAATTATTGTTTCCAAACTTACTCTTATTTTTCGACGATTTCGGTAAAGGATTTGGGTTTTCACTGAGTGTCATGGCTCCAAATCCTAAGCCGACCGTGATGGCGCCTAACATGGATCTAGGATAGCCAACAATCACATACTGAAATAATATTTTCATAATTTCCAAAAAAAAACGGTTCCGATATATCACAAAATTATTTCATTTAAGCAGTTCACAACAACAAAAAAGAATAAAACAGTATATACACTACCCCAAAACCTGGAGTCAACCGTCATGAGCATCTACGAGTAGTACAAAATAACCCTACTGTCATAATACATCAAGACTCGGAACGAGGAATTAAATACAAAACAAGAAAATGGGAAAATAGATGTTGTGGACGCTGAACAGCTACCTCGAAGTCCCAATTCCGGCTCCACACGTAAGAAGAACACTAGCGCTCAGTACCAGCACCTGTATCTGCACACAGGGGTGCAAGGAGTAATGTGAGTATGCCAACTCAGTAGTAATGAAAATAAATCAAGTCTAAGCAGTAAGAAACACATAAGATCAAATCATCAATTCACAATAAGTACAACCTTTCTTTTCAACAGTGTATACATTAAATCAACATGCTTTAAAATCTAACTACAGTGAAATCCTTTGAAAAGTGTGCTTTCCAACAATTTCAGAAAAATACCCAAAGTGTTTAGTGTAAAATGAAATAAATCATAAATAGCCCCTCGGGAAAAACAAGTATCATAAATCGCCCCTCGGGAAAATTATCACTCAGAATCAGTCGCTCAGAATACCTCACAATCACTCAGTATCAGCCCCTCGGGCAACCTCACTGTCACTCATGCCTCCCAATCACTCGTCACTCAACACTCGGCACTCTCGCACTCAGTAGGTACCTGCGCTCACTAGGGGTGTGTATAGACTCCGGGGGGCTCCGTCAGCCCAAGAACTACTATCAAGTCACCTCGTGGCATCTCATATCCTCACAATCAGGCCCTCGGCCTCACTCAGTCAAAAACACCCAGTAAGCCACTCGGGCTATCAGTAAAACGGGGTACTAGACCCAAAACATATTTTTATATCTCAAAAATAGTGTAAATAAGGCTGAGTTTCGAAAACAGTTAAACATAATATGACTGAGTGTCAATGATAAGTCAACACAGTGAGGAAATAGCAGTAAAAGCCCCCAAGGGGTCTAAGCAAGTCGGTGCAAGGCCCCAAACATGGCTTACAACCCCAATATAGCAATAGTTTTAAAACACAATTTAACATATGATTTAAAGTAAATACTCAATAGTTGCCGTCCGAAAGGACCAAGTCCAAATCCAAAGATCAGTGCACGCCACACACTCATCATCCGGCATGTGCGCCACTCCAAAAATAGTGAGAAAATACGAAGTCCGGGGTTTCATACCCCCACGACAAGATTTCCAGTTATTACTTACCTCAAACCGGCCCAAATACTAATCCGCGATGCTCTTGCCTCTCGAATCGGCTCCCGACTGCTCCGAATCTAACAAAACCAAATTAATATCATCAATATACGCTAAAGGAGCAAAGCCTACTCGAAAACTTTCAATTTTAACCAAAATTCCCGAAATTGGCCAAACCTGGCCCTCGGGTACACGTCTCGGAATTCTATTAAAATCGCATCACAAGAATCCTTATCCTTTCCCGAGTCTAGACATATAAAATGCATCCAAATCTGACCACAATTGACCCCTAAATTCCTTAATTATAAGTCTCAATTTCCCAAGCCCTAAACCCTCAATTTATGCCATTAAATTCCACTAAGACTAATCCGTCAAATAATAACATAAAATCGAATTTTTAGTCCAAGAAACTTACCTCCATAGAAGACCCTCGAAATCCCTCTTCAATTTGCTCCCAAAAGCCTCAGCCCGCATGCAAAGTATGACGAAAGTGCCAAAAATTCGCGAAGGCTGGAATTTATACTAACTGCCCAGTGGTTCGCACCTGCAGCCACTTACGCGAACCTGCGGACCCGCACATGCGGTCCCAAGTGCGCACCTACAGACCCGCACCTGCGGAAACGCTTAGAGGCCCAGTCTCCGTACTTGCGATCAAACTTCTGCATCTGCGGCTTCGCGGGTGCGGTAAAAACCTCGCACCTGCGGAACTCCTCCAACCCACCAAAAAGCGCATCTGCAATGAGTCGTCCGCTTCTGCGGGCCCGTACATGCAGTACCCTATCCGCAGGTGCTTTAACACCAGCATCATTAGCTGCTATTTCCAACTTAAAAATCCCCCCATGGCTATTCGAAATCAACCCGAGGCCCCTTGGGACCCCAACCAAAAATACAAACAAGTCCCATAACCTTATTCAAACTTAGTTGATCCTTTGAAAGACCCAAAACAACGCTAAAACACCAAGATCACATCGGATTCAAGTTTATGAACTTTGAGATTTCTATATTTCGCAAATGATGCCGAAACCAACCAAAACATGTCCGAATGACCTTAAAATTTTCACACACGTTGAAAATGACACTACGACCTGCTCCAACCTCCGAAATCTATTTCCGACCCCGATAACTAATTCTCCACTACCTACCAAAAATCACCAAAAACTAACTTTTGCCAATTCATGCCTAATTCTACACTGAACCTCAAAACCACATTCCGAACACACTCCTAAGACCCAAATCACCTAAACAAGCTATCGAGCCATAAAATATACATTCCGAGGTCGTTTACCGATAATTCAACTCCCAGTTGACTTTTTTAACTATTAAGCCAGTTTAAGAGACTAAGTGTCTCAATTCTTACCACGACCACCCCAAACACGAACCAATCGACCCAACACATCATAATTAGGTTAACTAACACATAACAAAGATGAAATAGGGGAAACAGGGCTAATCTCACGGAACAAACGGCTGGGTTGTTACATACTCCCCCTCTTAAAAAAACGTTCATCCTCGAACGGGTCTAGAAACATAACTGGAGTCTCAAACAAGTGAGAATATTTGCTCCGCATCTCGCGCACGATCTCCTAGGTGGCATCCTCCACCGACTTCCCTCTCCACTGAACCTTCACCGAAGCTATATCCTTAGACCTCAGCCTTCTGACCTGACGACCCAAAATAGCCACTGTCTCTACCTGATATGACATATCACCCTCGAGTTTAACCGTGCTGAAGTCCAAAACATGTGACGGGTCACCAACATACTTCCGGAGCATCAAAACATGGAACACCGGATGATTACTCGATAAGCTGGGTGGCAAGGCAAGTCTGTAAGCAACCTCTCCAATCCTTTGCAGCACCTTAAATGGCCCAATAAACCGGGACTCAGCTTTCCCCTCTTACCGAACCTCATAACACCCTTCATGGGTGACACCTTCAGCAACACCTTCTCCCCAACATGAAAGACACATCTCGGACCTTCCGATCCGCATAACTCTTCTTCCTTGACTGCGCCGTGCGAAGCCGCTCCTGAATCAACTTCGCCTTACCCAACGCGTCCTGAACCAAGCCTATGCCCAATAGCCTAGCCTCTCCCGGCTTAAACCAACCAACTGGAGATCTACAGCTCCTACCATATAAAGCCTCATACGGGGCCATCTGGATACTTGATTGATAACTATTATTATATGCAAACTCCGCGAGCGGCAGAAACTGGTCCCATGAACCCCCCGAAATCAATGACACACGAACGTAACATGTCCTCCAGAATTTGAATAGTACGCTCCGACTGCCCGTCGGTCTGAGGATGAAACACTGTGCTCAACTCAACCTGAGTACCCAACTCCCTCTACACGGCCATCCAAAACTGAGTACCTCTGTCGGAAATGATATAAATCTCAGCTAACCGCTCCAAAGAATAAGTAGTACCAACAGGAATGAAGTGAGCGGACTTGGTCAGCCGATCCATAATAACCCATATAACATCAAACATCCTCGAAGTCCATGGAAGTCCAATTACGAAGTCCATGGTGATTCGCTCCCACTTCCACTCCGGAATATCTAATCTCTGAAGTAATCCACCCGGTCTCTGGTGCTCATACTTGACCTGCTGACAATTAAGACACCGAACCATGAACTCAACAACATCCCTCTTCATCCGCCTCCATCAATAATATTGACTCAGATCCTGATACATCTTTGCGGCACCTGGATGGATGGAATACCGCAAACTATGGGCCTCAACTAGAATCAAGTCTCGAATGGGCACACAAATCCAGCCCTGCATCCTCATGACCCCATCATCACCAATAACCACATCCCTGATATCACCGGAACAGACCCTGTTCTGAAGAACGAGCAAGTGTGGATCATCATACTGGCCTGCTCTAATCTGATCATAAAGAGAAGACCTGGAGGCTACACAAGACAATACCCGCGGGGGCTCTGATAAATCCAATCTCACCAACTGACCCACTAAAGCCTGAACATCAAGTGCTAAAGGTCGCTCTGCTGCTGGAAGGTAGGCTAGACTCCCCAAACTCTCTGAGACTCAAGGCATCGACCACTACATTGGCCTTCCCCGGATGATATAGAATGGTGAGTTCATAATCATTGAGGAGCTCCAACCATCTCCTCTGACGCAAATTCAGGTCCTTCTGCTTAAGCAGATGCTGCAAACTACGGTGATCTGTGAAAATCTGACAATGCACTCCATACAAATAATGATGCTAAATCATCAAGGCGTGGACAATAACTGCTAGCTCAGGATCGTGCACTGGATAATTCTTCTCGTGCACCTTCAACTGTCTGGACGCGTAGGCAATCACCCTACCGTCCTGCATCAAAACCGCTCCAAGGCCAACTCTCGAGGCGTCACAGTAAACTATATAAGAACTTGAACCCGTAGGCAAAACCAATACCGGAGCTGTAGTCAAAGATGACTTGAGCTTATGAAAGCTCTCCTCACACTCCTCAGTCCACCTGAACAGAGCACCCTTCTGGTTTAGTCTAGCCATAGGTGCTGTAATAGATGAAAATCCCTCTACAAAATGGCGATAATACCCTGCCAAACCAAGGAAACTGTGGATCTCAGTAGCTGATGACGGTCTAGGCCTGCTCTACACCGCCTCTATCTTCTTCGGATCAACCTGAATACCCTCACTGGAAACCACGTGCCCCAAGAATGCTACTGAATCCAGCCAGAACTCACACTTCAAAAATTTTGCATACAAATTCTTCTCCCTCAAGGTCTGAAGCACAACTCTCAAATGCTGCACATGATCTTCCCGAGATCGGGAATACACCAAGATGTCATCGATAAACACGATGAAGAAAAAATCCAGATAAGTCCGGAATACACTGTGCGTCAAGTGCATAAAGGCTGATGGGGCATTGGTAAGCCCGAATGACATAACCAGAAACTCATAACGACCATATCTAGTCCTGAAGGCAATCTTCGGGATGTCGGGCCCCCGAATGATAGCCAGAACGCAAATTAATCTTGGTAAATACCCTGGCACCCTGCAACTGATCAAACAAGTCATCTATACGGGGCAAGGGATACCAGTTCTTCACTGTAACCTTGTTCAGTTGCCGATAATTAATACACATACGCATATAACCATCCTTCTTCTTCACAAACAATACTGGAGCACCCCAAGGTGAAACACTAGGCCGAATGAACCCCTTATCTAGGAGTTCCTGAAGCTATTTCTTTAAATCCTTTAACTCCGCTGGCGCCATACGATAAGGTGGAATAGAAATAGGCTGAGTTCCTGACACCAGGTCAATGCCAAAATTAATGTCCCTGTCAGGTGGCATGCCTGGCAGGTCTGCAGGAAACATGTCCGGAAAATCGCGGACCACTGGAACTGAATCAATACCGGGAGTCTTGCCACTGACATCCCTCCCAAAAGCCAAATACCATAAGCACCCCTTTTCAACCATACACTGATCCTTTAGCCAAGAATTCACCCTGCTAGGCACATACTCAGAAGAACCTCTCCACTCAACCCTCAGAAATCCTGGAATAGCTAAGGTCACGGTCTTAGCGTGACAATCTAGAACCGCATGACACGGAGATAGCCAATACATGCCCAATATCACATCAAAATCAACCATGCTGAGTAACAGCAGGTCCACTCAGGTCTCCGAACCCCCAATAGATATCACACACAATCGATGCACACAGTCCACAATAATAGCATCACCCACCGGAGTCGACACATGAACCGATGCAACTAGAGACTCATGGGGCATATCAAGATAATGGGAAAAATATGAAGAAACATAGGAATACGTAGAACTAGGGTCAAATAAAGACAATGCATCTCGGCGACAGACTGAGACAATACCTGTGATCACTGCATTGGAGGCCATAGCATCTGGCCTAGCTGGAAGTGCATAGATACGAGCCTGGCCTCCACCTACACGACCTCCCCTTCTAGGGCGGCCCCTAGTGGTCTGGCCCCCACCCCTAGCTGTCTGAGCGGGTGGTGAAGTAATTGGAGCCAAAGTCGAGGGATGGCCCCTCTGTTGAGAAGAACCACCAAAATGACAGAGACACTGTCTCCATATGTGCCCAAACTCTCCGCACTCAAAACAACTCCCTGGAGCTGGAGACGGGGACTGAATGAAACCCCTGGCACCAGAATGGCCATAGAAGAATCATGCATAGAGGAACCTGAACTGGTGGTGCTCGAGCTGCACTCTGGGCTGGAAGGGAACCGAATGAAGAACGGCCCGGCTGAGAACTGCGGGGACCATGCCCCGAAGATGCACCACTATAGACTGGGCGGACTAGTTGAGGAGGCCTCAATGAGCGGCCTCTACGCTGAAACTGCCCCCTGGAAAGAGGAAAACTAGAACCACCAGATCCATGAGGCCTCTTGGCCTTCCTCTCCTCCCGCTCCTGGAAGCGAACTGACTCAATATCTCAAGCAATATCAACAACCTGCTCGAAGGTAGCACCTGATACCCTCTCCCTACAACCTTTCTTTTCAACAATGTATACATTAAATCAACATGCTTTAAAAGCTAACTTCAGTAAAATCCTTTCAAAAATGTGATTTCCAACAATTTCAGAAAGATACCCAAAGAGTTTAGTGTAAAATGAAATAAATCATAAATAGCCCCTCGGGCCAAAACATGTATCATAAATCGCCCTTCGGGCAAATCATCACTCAGAATCAGTCGCTCAGCATACCTCATAATCACTCAGTATCAGCCCCTCGGGAAACCTCACTGTCACTCATGCCTCCCAATCACTTGTCACTCGGCACTCGTAACTCTCGCACTCAGTAGGTACCTGCGTCACTAGGGGTGTGTATAGACTCCGGGGGGGCTCCGTCAGCCCAAGAACTAATATCAAGTCACCTCGTGGCATCTCATACCCTCACAATCAGGCCCTCGGCCTCACTCAGTCAGAAACTCTCAGTAAGCCACTCGGGTTATCAGTAAAACAGGGTACTCGACCCAAGACATCATTTTATATCTCAGAAATAGTGTAAATAAGGATGAGTTTCGAAAACAGTTAAACATAATATGATTGAGTGTAAATCATAAGTCAACACAGTGAGGAAATAGCAGTAAAATCCCCCAAGGGGTCTAAGCAAGTCGGTGCAAGGCTCCAAACATGGCTTACAACCCAAATATAGCAATAGTTTTAAAACACGATTTAACATATGATTTAAAGTAAATACTCAATAGTTGCCGCGGAAAGGACCAAGTCCAAATCCAAAAATCATTGCACCCCACACACTCGTCATCCGGCCTGTGCGCCACTCCAAAAATAGTGAGAAAATACGAAGTCCGGGGTTCCATACCCCCAGGACAAGATTTCCAGTCATTACTTACCTCAACGCGGCCCAAATACTAATTCGCGATGCTCTTGCCTCTCGAATCGGCTCCGACTGCTCCGAATATAACCAAACTAAATTAATATCATCAATATACGCTAAAGGAGCAAAGCCTACTCGAAAACTATCAATTTTAACAAAATTCCCGAAATTGGCCAAACCCGGCTCTCGGGCCCACGTCTTAGAATTCTATAAAAATTGCATCACAAGAATCCTTATCCTTTCCCGAGTCTACACATATAAAATGCATCCAAATCCGACCACAATTGACCCCTAAATTCCTTAATATAAGTCTCAATTTCCCGAGCCCTAAACCCCCAATTTATGCCATAAAATTCCACTAATTCCAAGCCTAATCCGTCAAATAACAACATAGAATCGAGCTTTTAGTCCAAGAACTTACCTCCGCAGAAGACCCTCAAAATCCCTCTTCAATTTTCTCCCAAAAGCCTCAGCCTGCATGCATAATATGATGAAAGTGCCAAAAATTTGCGAAGGCTGGAATTTATACTAACTGCCCAGTGGTTCCACACCTGGGGCCACTTACGCGCACCTACGGACCCGCACCTGCGGTCCCAGGTGCGCACCTGCAGAAAATGCTGCCCAATGTCCGCACCTGTGATTAAATTTCTGTATTTGCGGCTTTACAAGTGCGGTAAAAACCTCGCACCTATGGAACTCCTCCAACCCACCAAAAACCACATCTGCGACGAGCCGTCCACTTCTACGGGCCCACACCTGTGGTACCCTATCCGCAGGCGCGTTAACACCAGCACCACCAACATAAGCTGCTATTTCCAACTTAAAAATCCCCCGATGGCTATCTGAAATCAACCCGAGCCCCCTCGGGACCCCAACCAAACTTATTCAAACTTATTCGAGCCTTAGAAACACCCAAAACAACGGTAGAACACCAAGATCACAACAGATTCAAGCTTATGAACTTTGAGATTTTTTAATTTCGCGAGTGATGTCAAAACTAACCAAAACACGTCCGAATGACCTGAAAATTTGCACACACGTCCAAAATGACACTACAAACCTACTCCAACCTTCGAAATTCCATTCTGATCCCGATAGCTAATTCTCCACTGCCGACCGTAAATCGCCAAAAACTGACTTTCGCCAATTCAAGCCTAATTCTACACCGGACCTCAAAACCACATTCCAAACACACTCCTAAGACCCAAATCACCTAACGAAGATATTCGAGCCATAAAATATATATTCTGAGGTTGTTTATCGATAAGTCAACTCCCAGTTGACTTTTCCAACTATTAAACCAGTTTAAAAGACTAAGTATCTCAGTTCTCACCACGACCACCCCGAACCCGAACCAACCGACCCAAAACATCATAATTAGTTTAACTAGAAAATAAAAAAGATGAAATAGGGGAAGCGGGGCCAATCTCACGGAATGACCGGCCGGGTCGTTACACTGAGATACTTGGAAGACAAAACTATTTTATGGGAAACTATGAATAACTGAGCATTTCATCTCTGAATTACTTCCTTTACTTGCTTTACATTGTTATGAAATGTTGTTGGCTATTGGTGTTAGACCCGATCTTTATTCTAGTTTGTCACTACTTTCAACCTAAGATTAGGTTTGCTACTTATTGAGTACATGGGGTTGGTTGCGCTCATACTATACTTCTGCACCTTGTGTGCAGATGTTGGCTGCTGATGTTGTTGTGTTCGACGGGAGTTGGATTTGAAGATGAACCTGCATTTCGGTGGTAGCTGCCTCTTGTTCATGGTACCCTTAGATTATTAAAAATCTGCTTACATGCATTTCAAATATTTGATGTATTATTTCATACCAACTTTGTAAATTCCAATCTTAGAAGCTTATGATTTTTCCTATCCTTGGGTCGTGACAAGTTGGTATCGGAGTACTAGGTTCATAGGTTGCAAGTGTCTAGTAGAGTGTTGCGGATCGGTATGATTACGTCCATACCAATCTTCGAGAGGCTACATGACATTTAGCATATACTTCCCTATAATTTTTCCTTATCATTCGACATTGATTCATTTTGAAGCGTAACCCCTTGAATTCCTTCCACGAATTCATATGAGCATGCGAGTGCTCAGTATCAGCTCTACATCGATGACTTGTGATTCCATGGATAAGGTGCGAGATGTGATTTTGGCGTGCTGATGATGGGCCAATCTGGATGACTTGAGGCTGGGTTTTGACTATAGCTTGAGCACATCAATTTCAGTTGGATGAGAACGTGCTTTTGGACTTATATGTCTAGTAGAGTCCCTTTGGATGTGATTTGTGGCCTGATGAATGATTGGATGGCTATATAATGAGTATGATGTGACCGTGAGATATGTTTATATGGTTTGAATGTGATAAGAAGAGTTTGCTTGAGATGTAGAAAGGACTCTTGGGTGTTTGATTTTGTCTTGATTTGACGTATAGTCTCGAGTTATGAGTGCATTGGAGGGTCTTTCATGTTTTTTAACTGTGGAACGAATTAGGTTCTCATGTCTTGTTTGTGAGTTCAGACTCAGGAAGATTAAGTGATTGCATAGTTTGTTGTATCTCTAGGAGGGCATAAAGAGATGTTAGTTGAGGCTAAGCAGGTGGGTTGTAACCTTCGAGGTAATCTACTGATGTGTGATCCTTATGATATTGTGTGGAGGCTTTCTTTCTACTAGTGGATTACATTTGTGCGATTTGAATTTTGATTGATTGTAATCATTGACCTGGCCGTCAAGAGGATGAATGTGAGATTTGCAGATGATTTGAGGTATTAGATGGGTTGTGTTACATGAGCTTATGAAGGATTTAGTTGAATCTCACTATGGTATTATGGTAGTAAGAGGGGTATGGTTATTGTAAGTAACCAGTTGTTTTATTCCATGGCTTTGAGCTAAGTGGGGGAGTCTGCTATCAACGAGTTGATTTCACGGTTATGTGTTGTATTGGTTTCGACTTTAGGTATACTGGTGAATCAGTTATGACTTGCAGAGGTTAAGATGGAGGATGACTCGAGTAAGGGAATTTCTAGATACAAGTTGTATTACACTCTATGGGTATATGGGAATCATGGAATGATTGAGTGGTTATTCGTGAAAGATGTAGTGTGCATGGAGTAGGAAGTTTCTTGGTTGTGTTAAGGTGGGGTTAATTCCTAGGGAATCGTCATGCAAATGGGGCACAAGTCGTTTGGGCCGTTTGTGGTGGTGCTATTGAGATTTGAGCAGAGTGGATGACTCTTGAGAATGGTTTTAATGGATTCAAGATTTATGTGTAACAATTTAGAATTTCGGATTGGTATATGGATATGATCTGATATTTGCATTAGATGGTGTTGAGACTCCTAGTATTTCTATATCCTTATAGATTCTACATTTTAGTATCAGGAAGGTGAAGGAAACGACTTTAGATTTGCAAAAGGTTTCTTCAGAGTGGGTATCTTGGTTGTGGCACTTTTGGGGTGCTGGAGAGAGAATTCAGTGGCTTATGGGCCTTAGGACCAGGTGGTTTTATGATAGAGTTCGTGGGGTGAGTTTTGGTTAAGGATCATGGTGTTCTAGCAAGCTGAAGTATCAATTTGAAGGCAATTTGGAAGGAACTCAGAGAAATAGGACAACTTGGCAGTAAGTTGGATCAACACATTAATGGATACAATTGGTTCTTTGGGTACTTACGATGTGGAGAATTTATACAAGTTTTTTGTGGCAATGCTCTTGGATTTTGGCGACCTGCATGGCTTGGAGGAGTTAGAGAGATTCAGTTTTGATGACGGGGTCATGTGCAGATGGGTTTCAAAGTGTCCTCAATGGTTTTTACCATAGTTCGAGATGTGTATTTCCTACTGGTGTTAGGAACATGTTGCATATTGTGATATTCTCCTAGATGAGATCAAATAGAAGGTTCCTGGCTAATTGAAAATATAGTTTGCTGGTGACTCAGAGTTGATTATGAGACTCTCGTACTTTTTATATGATGACATGAATGATGTAGTGTGTTGTGTGGGATCAAGATTTGCAGGTGCAAGTTCACATGTCAGTTTTGAAGGAAGGGCATAAATTCTTAGGCAGAACGGACGGATTCAAATGAATAGGTGAATGATATTACTACTTGGTATTTCTTGAGAAGGGTGCGCATTTCAGAAGGCGCATTGTGTTTTGACTTATGGATGCTTCATTGGTATTGCGATGCTCGGCGGGGTGATATATTGTTGATATTTAGATTTTTTGCTATGTGGCATTAAATAATTGTAGAGGTATTCCCCATGGGGTGATCATGTATGAGAGATGTATTAGAAATTTGGACGGTTGAGTTGGGATCAAATATGGTGATTCGCGTATTCTATGGAGTTAGAAATCGAGAATATTTAGAAGCAGCTTATTGGTGGTTGTGGGCTGTGAGGATACATCCAAAGCTAGCCAAATGATATTATCTGTTATGATTCAGTCACCGTGGACCTTCAGAGGGTTATTTATCTACTTGTGGATGACCAGAGTTGATTCAGAGCTTGTTGGTGGGCCAATGAGGATGTGTATTCTACACCGGGCCAGATTTGGTTTACTCCGTACTGCAACAGTTGAGGCAAGTGCCCTTTGGTTAGTGTTGATCTTATTCGTGTTCTGATATGTTCTATGAGTTACTCTTCTATGTTATGAGGGGTTGTGATTTGTTGGTTATATTCACACATATTGCGGTTTTGTTGGGTCCTTATAACGGAATTTGAGCGAGATGGGTATTTGGCTGATGCACGACTGATTGTGTATCAGATGACGTTCTTTACGGTTTGTGGTATTGTGTTATTGGTTCATCCGTGGTTATGGTCATGCACTTGGGGTACTTGATGTGAATTGCGTGTGGTTATTGATTTTGAGTATAGAGGTTGAGGTATTTCATACGGACTAGTGTTTGGATAGGGTCACGCATTGCAACAGAGTTATGTTGAGATACAATCCTTTGTATTAGATTCTTGTGTCTTGGTTCTACTAGGTATGATGGGTTCGTAGCATTTCGGTTGTGGGGTTACTTGTTGAACCTGCATCATGGTTCTCTTTTTTGAGTCATTCTTTTCATGATTGAGTATATTTGAAATGTTTCTTATCGGTACACGAATTGCAAAGGTAGTGGATTAAGATTGTATTGATGTGGCATGTCACTAAAGTGGTCGTGTTGGATGAGATGAGGTCATTAGAACTAGAATGGGTATTATCGGATTTGTTTACAGCATGTTTAGAAGGATAATACCGAAAGTCAGGTTAGAAACTTAGGCTATAGTTCATGTCGAAGGAGAGGGAGCTCCATGACTTGTTGATCTGATAAGTAGTTATGAGTTTCTGCATGTTTCTTTCATCATAGGCAGAGTACGAAGGTTTTAGAGTGAGTCTTTGTTAAATATGAGGTTTATTACCGGTATTGGGTTCTTTTGAGGAACTATTGTGATTAGAAATCATTGCTACGAGTATTTGAGTTATGTGATATATCATGCGATTGCATCTTGGGTTATGGTTGCGTCTTGGTACAACTTGTTCAGACTTATACAGTGTGTAGGTTGCGAGATTCGGATCTTATAAAAAATTCTGGATGTTGGAAATTGGAATTTGTGGTTACGGGCTAAGGTTGAAGTAATGATCTTCAGTTATACTGTGTTGTCGTGCCTATAAGGAATAAGGTGATGTGGGATCACCCTAGGGTATGTGCATGTTAAGGTTACACAATGGTTTGGTGGCTTTGGAACAACTCTGAGCACGTTTGAGGACGAACGTATGTTTAACTAGGGGAGGATGTGACGACATGACCGGTCATTTTGAGAATTTGCACTTCGCTTGGTATCTTGCGGGAATGAGTAGCTCCGTATGATGTATTATGACTTATGTAAATCGTTGGTTTTGGTTTTCAGGTTATTCGGAATCGATTTGGAAGAATGAATTTCATTTTTGAAGCTTTAAGTTGGAAGAGTTGACCAAGTTTGACTTTTTTGTGAATTTGACCCCAAAACGGAGTTTTGGTGGTTTCGATAGGTATGGATTGTGATTTTGGACTCGGGCGTATGCCCGGCTTTGCATTTGGATGTTTTAGACGGTTTCAACACAAATTGGCGGAAATTGGAAATTTGAAGGTTTGCAAAGTTCATAAGCTTGACCGGAAGTTGAGTTAGAAGATATAAGATTCAGATTGTAGTTTCGGAAATTGGGATAGCTTCGTTATCTTATTTAGGACTTGTGTGAAAAATTTAGGTTCATTCCGGATTGATTTGATATGTTTCAGTGCGAGTTTTGGAAATTTGGAAGTTCAAAGTTCATAGATTTGATTTGAGATGCGATTTGTCGTTTCGATGTTGTTATGTGTGTTTTGAGGCCTCAAGTAGGTCTGTATCATGTTATGGGACTTGTTGATATGTTTGGACGGGGTCCTGAGGGGCTCGAGAGTGTTTCAATTGATTTCAGATCATTTTCTTCATGTTGTTATTGCTAGTTATTGTTGGTTCTAGTGTGACCGCACCTCTTGCACAGGTGCGATGGTCGCAGAACAAACAAAGGAGTCGCATGAGCGGAAGTACTGCTAGGAGCAAGAGTCCGCAGAAGCGAAGATTTCTTCACATTTGTGAAGGCGCAGATGCGGTGAGTTGAGTGCAGAAGCGATTGGCAGCGCAGAAGCGCAGTTTGTACGCGCATCTCCGTGTGCGCAGATGCGGGTATTTACCGCAGGTGCGAAGGCAGGACTCCGGTGCTTCACTGTAGAAGCGTCTGATGTGTCGCAAGTGCGAAAGTGCTGAGCAGAATGATAAATACAAGGATTCGCGATTTTGGCTTCATTTTAACATTTCTAAGCTCGGATTGAGGCGATTTTTGGAAAAATTTTCATCACAAGGATTCGTGTAAGTGTTGTACACTTGGTTTTGATCTTATTATATGAATCTATCTTTATTTTTGGCTATTGGTTGATGAATTTTAAAGAGAAACTGGGGGTTTTAGCATAAAATTCATAATGTTAGTTTTTGAGTTTTGAACATCGATTCGGAGTCGGTTTTGAGTGAAACTAGAATGGTTGGGCTCGTAATTGAATGGGTTGTCGGATTTTATAAGTTTTGTCGGGTTCCGAGGAGCGACTCCGGGTGTGACTTTTGGCCGGTTTTGGGTTTTGATTAAGGATTCGATCTTTATCATTTGGTATTACTTCCTTAGGCTTTATTTGATGTATTTGTGTTGCTCTTGGCTAGTTTCGAGCCGTTCGGAGGTCGGTACATGCGGAATGGAATTCCTGGAGCATCGTTTGGCTTGCTCAGTATTAGGATTTGCTTGTTCGAGGTAAGTAAAACTTCCAAACTTGGTGCTGAGGGTATGAAATCCCGAATTACGTGTGATGTAATTAGTGTTCAGGTGACGCACATACTAGGTGACAGGCATGTGGGCGTGCACCGTGTAAGTTGTAATTTCATTATTTTTGTGGTACTGTGTAGTTACCTGGTCTTACCTGTAATCATGAA
This sequence comes from Nicotiana knightiana, assembly GCA_005239525.1. Taxonomy (NCBI): domain Eukaryota; kingdom Viridiplantae; phylum Streptophyta; class Magnoliopsida; order Solanales; family Solanaceae; genus Nicotiana; species Nicotiana knightiana. Next base: position 124,781 of record ML387147.1, on the reverse strand, counting down.
ACTTGTACGTTCTTGAGGTATTAAGTTACGATCCATGTTAGAAATTATGCTAGGCTACATGCTTATCCTGTTGGGACCCCACAGAGGTCATTTCTGCCATTGAATTAATTGCTTTCATTGCATTACATGCTCAGTCATACGCATTCATATGCATATTATATCTCAGTCTCTATTACTATCTATTGATACATCACATCATTATTTTTGGGCTGATATTTCATGACATTGAGAGCCCGAGAGACTGGAGAGATTGATGACTGCGTGAGGCCGAAGGCCTGAATGTGAAGATATTTATGGGATCGGTCTGCACACTGCAACATATTTTATTGAGTTTATGCCATGTTTGGTTCGATATAGTGCTTGGGCTGAAGGAGCCCCTCCGGAGTCTATACACACCCCCAATGAGTGCAGGTACATACTGAGTGCGGATTGTTGAATGCCGAGTGTCGAGTGATTGGGAGGACTGAGTGACTATGGGGACTGAGTGGATGTGAGGAATGAGTCACTGGGAGGACTGAGTGAATGAAAGGACTGGGTGACTGGGAGAACTGAGTGAATTGATAATCTGAGAGTATACATATGGTATTATCATTGAGTTGCATCGCATTTGATATGCACACTTGACATACAAACATAGAGATGTAATTTTCTCATGTTGTACGGTATCACGTCATTCATGACTTCTCACACACATTGATATATGGACATAGTGATATATGTTACATTGGCTATCTGAAAGAAAAATGGAACATCTTATCTATTGTTGAAAGGAATTTTGGGAAAAATTATTATTTTAAAACTTACTCATATTTTTAACGATTTCGGTAAAGGATTTGAGTTTTCACTAAGATACTTGGAAGGCGGAAATATTTTTCGGGAAACTATGAATAAGCTGAGCGTTTCATCTCTGAATTACTTCCTTTATTACTTGCTTTACGTTGTTAAACTATTGTTGGCTATTGACGTTGGACCCGACTTTTGTTCTAGTTCGTCACTACTTTTTATATAAGGTTATGTTTGTTACTTATTGAGTATATGGGGTCGGTTGTACTCATACTACACTTCTGCACCTTGTGTGCAGATGTTAGCTGCTGATGTTGCTGTGTTCGACGGAAGCTGGATTTGAAGATGTACCTGCATTCCGGTGGTAGCTGCATCTTGTTCATGGTAGCCTTAGATTATTAAAAATCTGTTTATATAAATTTCGAACAGATGATGTATTATTTCATACCAACTTTGTAAATTCCAATCTTTACTACCAGTCCTTGAGAAAATTCTTGTATTATCATTTCTTGTCTTAATAAGTCTTATTAAATTGGAAAATTGTAAATTGGCTTACCTAGTGGATTGGGTTAGGTGTCATCACGACTAGATGAATATTGGGTCGTGACACAAACTTAGTATTAAATAAAAAAAATATTTAACTATTTTTTCCTTACCAATAAACTTGCTTGTCTAATTTATATTTATAAACATCTTTTTGAGAAAGATCATTTAAAATAAAAATCCTGTATCTCATAGCTTGAATCTGACATAAAAATGTGATAAAACCTCTCTTCTATTCTTTATTCATCAAACGTGTAAATGCACGTGAATGTTATCTCAAGTGAGTCACGTCACTGACTTTGGTTCATTGCTTGTGTTTCATTTTTCCAATTAATTATTTTTTTATCTATATCTTGTTTACTTTCTGGATTTTTATGAAGTTTTGACAATTTTTGTTTTCTTTTGCCTTTTCATATCTCAATTGGGATGCACTAGCCATAAGAGGGACGGAAAATGACTTGTCTCGTGCCGATTTTTGCGAGTTAAAGAACTTGGTTCTTTAACCTAACTATGTAATACAAAATTAAAAGTAAAGTGTAAAACTTAAAGTACACAAGTAACTTTTACATGTAACATCTTTGTTCAAGGGAAGCAAAGTAAAAATTATGATTCTTCATAGGATTTATCTCTAAACTTCACTAACTTTAAAGAGCAATTTTAGGGTTATAGCTCAATAACCAAATGGGCTATAGCTTAACCCCTACAACTGTTACAACCCACAATACCTTTTTAGGAGTCGTGATGGTATCCAGTTCCTAAGACTAGGTAAGCCTAACACTTACAGAATTAATAACATAATTTTAACCAATTGACTATTAAACATCAACCGGAAATTTCTATAGAGCTTACAATCCCAAGTAGATATACAGCATCCCAAAACCGGTAGTACAAGTCAAAATCTCTACTGAGTTCACTAAAAATCCTCTAAATACAACTGTGCCAGAATAGAAATAAACATTTAAAGTTAAATTTCAGAAGGTGACTCCGAGTTCTGCGAACGCGACGACAGGTACCTTGAAGTCTCCACAGTAATACTCGATCAGCTATCTAATGACCATCGCACTCCAAAGTAACTGAATTTGCATACAAATGTGCAACAAATGTAGCATGAGTACTCAACGGTACTCAGTAAATATCAAGGCTAACATCGGTGGAGTAGTGACGAGGAACAATCAAAGCACCTACTAGACATAACAAACTTTACATTTATGAATATATACTTAACAGGGAACATTATAAGTCTCAACATGGTAAGAATAATGTTACAATACTTGCAATAAGGACTAGAAACAACAATTAACAACAATGAGCCATCAGGTAATAACGTTGTAATCTAAGTAGAGTACATACTAAGTCCGGTGAAGCCAAGTAAGGGAAAACAAGTAACAACCCAATAAAACAACCGTTTTCGCACAAGGTTTATTATACAAGAATTTTCCCGAGGTACTAAATCTCATAATCACAAATTAGGGGTCCCAAATCACGAACCCTAATCACTTGGAATCATGTGCCCATATTACAATCACAACTGCATGGACAACTCATGTAGTGCACGGACAACTCACGTGCAAATCCCATTAATACCTCATAACTGCATGGACAACTCACGTGCTAAGAGAGTAACAATATCTCACATCCGCACAGAGAAGTCACGTGCTAGAAGTAACAATATATCATATCCGCATGGGCAACTCACATGCTAACGGTGCAACTCACGCACAAAAGGAAGGTATACAAGAATACATGTAAACGATCAATAAACATCAAGGTTCATCTTCTTAGACGGATATGAGTGACTAATCACAGTGTATGCTTGTGCAAGTGTTCTATCACAGATCGAGTCAACAAGTAAGATTAGAGACAACGAATGACACGTAGGAAACAACACAACAAAACCATATTAAGAATGACTCATAAAAGGTACGCACACCTTGTCTCGCCGCATACGCAATAATAAAGTAAATTCCCGCCTTGTCTCGCCACACGCGCATAATAATATTCTCGCCCTATCTTGCCACATTCGCAAACCCACATATATAGCCCACATTGTCACGTCACATGTGCAATATAAATAATAACAATAGTACGGAAAACTCACTTTCAAACACAACCCCGAATATCCCACAACAATACCACGTGTGCCAAAAATATAACAATACAACATAAGACTCGCACCACATGTTCCCATATGCCACAACATTTTCTTACAACAATTCCAATACCACAAACCCGAATAGACCAACACTCAACAACATCGAGCATAGTAACAACTAAAATAACATGGGAGTACGTCAAGTAAATCAACACAGGAATAAAAAACACAATGAAATAGGAGAACGAGCTCACAATGAAAGACATAACAAGTAATAATAGCTTCAAATAAGAATAACTCAATAATAAGAGATAATATGTATCAATGATTTCAAATAAGTATAACACAACTATAAGAGAGATACATAACAATGATTTCTGTCACGACCCAAAAATCACAGGTCATGATGGCACCTAACCTAACCCGCTAGGTAAGCCAATTAACAAAAGAAACAACCCAAATGAACATAAAGAAAAATAAATTAGGATTTATCTATAACTCTTACAAATTTACCCAAGAACTGGTAGTACGACTCATGAGCTTCTAAGACTTAGAATGTACAAAGCCAGTATGAATAAATACACATTATGTTTGAGAACTACATGAACAGATTAATAAGGTCTAAAACTACCAAGGACTAGTGGCAACTTCTATCCAGAATACACGAACATCTTTAGGGCCAGCCCCCGACTTCTTTAGCAGCTCCGCTCCCATAGTCTGCACAAAGTGTGTAGAAGTGCAGTATCAGTACAACAGACCCCATGTACTTGTAAGTATCTTGACTAACCTCGTCGAAGTAGTGACGAGACTTTTAGATAAAAGATGCTTAGTAATAAACACTATAATGTAAACTAGCAATAAAACTATACAATAGAATAATAGAATAGGGTACACAATGTGACTATACAAAGCAATAAAAGAATACCAGAAAGAATCACAATTTAACAGTTTCCAACATCTTAATCGGCCCTTCCTTAGAATGAACGCCCATGAACTACAACAATCAGCTCAAAACTTTCATAATGTGAACGAAGTACTCAATACATCAATTATAACAACACGACAACACCCTTCGTTCATTTATCTCATCATCACCATGTATGCGTAAAACAATACCAACCAAATGATAGAAATGACAAGGAAGAGAATATGCAGGTAGTAATAATAAACAAGAATGTACAGAAGGACATCAGTAACAGACTAAGCAGAGAGCACAAAGTTAATGACAAAAATTAGGAAAAAAAGGTTACAATTTCATCTAACTAGCATGATGGAGGCGTGAAGATGGATATAACAAATAATAGAAGGGGAGATGGGTACATGTTCTTTATAATGCAACAAATAGAGCATGAATGGCCAACATGGAAGAAGACTCGTACCTAAGTGCAATAAAACGGATATGACATGGATGCAATCATAACAGCAGGAACTAGACAGGATCTTTACAAGCTAAACAAATAGAATGCATAGGCAACACAACAACGATTGAGGTAGATGATAAGGACAAGACAGTGACAACATGTCGCATGAGAACTATAAATACGACAGTAACAATTCAAGATAAGACATGAAGATATCTGCAAGAAAAAAATATCATAACATAATGCGTGTCTCTCGTCCTCACTTGCACAGAAACACCTTTCGTGACATGACCTCACAATGATAAAGTATAAAAGTATAAATGCAATGGCACGACATCACCCTTCGTTCTTTTACTCACAAATGACATGGAACAACATCACCCTTCGTGATTTTTCTCTCAATAATATGGCACGACATCACCCTTCATGCTGTATACCCTTAATAATATGACACGACATCACCCTTTGTGCGTTACACTCTTCCTCACATGATAATGAATATGAAATGGCACGGCATCTCCCTTTGTGCGTTACACTATTCCTCACATGATAATGAATATGAAATGGCATGACATCTCCCTTTGTGTGTTACACTTTTCCTCACATAATAATGAATATGAAATGGAACGGCATCGCCCTTCGTGATTTACACTCTTCCTCACATGATAATGAATAGAAATAACACGGATCACCTTTCGTGCTTTACAATCTTCCTCACATGATAATGAATATGAAATAACACGGAATCACCCTTCGTGCTTTACACTCTTCATCACATGATAACGAATATGAAATGGCACGGCATCACCCTTCGTGCTTTACACTCTTCCTCCCCAAGCATATGAATATCAATAAAATGGCAAGGCATGAAGTATATATTTAACATCAAGAAGAGTGATCAGGTAACATTCCAAACAAAGTTCTCAATTACTGGTTTACAAGCCAAACAATGATTCAATGAACCCTCAAGGTCCATATAATTCAAGTACTTCCACAAATTTCAGAATTCATTAGCAACACAGGTATAGAATCCAACATCCCAAAATATCGTCCATAGCAATGTAGTAGTGATCGCGCATAAAGATGACCAAACAAGACACATCAATGTATTCCCAAAATTCTATCCAATTTGATCCAGCTTTTAGGCTAGGTTTTTATTTTTAACATTTTATACGACGTTCTTAATATCTGTAAATCGAGTGAGGCATGAAGCAAGGAAGTTACGTAATTCTACAAGACACAGTTATAACATCATCTACCCCCAAGCAAGCTTAACCTTGGCACATACATATATGCTCGTCACCTCACATATGTATCACCCCCACATGTAGCAAACAATGACAAATAGGAGGAAACATTCCCTCAACAAAGTTAGGCAAAACGCTTACCTATATTCGGCTAACTACACACTCAAATTTCGCGTTTCCTTTACAAATTCATCTCCGCTCATCTCAATCTAGCCCAAGACGACTTGAATACATCACACAATGCAAGAAGAAACAATTTCAATTAATGAAGTTGTGATTCTTATTCAATTTCTAGAAGTCAATAAAAGTCAACTCCCCGGGCCCGCACCTCAAAATCCAATAAAATTTACAAAACCCAAACACCCACTCCGATACGAGTTTAGCAATACCAAAATTATCAAATTCCGATACTAATTCGCCCTTCAAATCATGATTTTATATTTTGAAAGGTTTTACAACTTTTTTCCAAATTCCCAACTTAATTCATTAATTAGATAATGAACTAACAATGGATTCATGAAATATGGTAAGATTCAGGTAGAGAACACTTATCCCGATGATTTTCTTGCAAAACCCTCGAAAAATATCCCAAAACCGAGGTCTACAACTCCCAAAATAATAAAAATGGCTAACCCTCGATTTTGGATTATATTCTGTCTGCCCGGGGATTTATACAACGTGAACGCGAAGATATGGTCGCATTCGCGAAGAAGAAAGTGAAGGTTGTTCCATTTGGTCATCGCGAACGACGACAAGCTTGCGAACGCGGAGAAGGAAAAACATGACGGCTCACCAATGGCCTACGCGAATATGAGGGAAGAGATGCGAACGCGAAGAAGAAGAAAGCATACCTTTGCGATCGCGAGAGGTACTATGCGAATGCGATGAAGGAAAAGAATGGGGCTGATCAACAAAACACCACGCAAACGCAAAGAAGAAGAAAGCTGACTTTCGCGATCGCGATCGTGCTCATGCAAACGCGATGAACAAATATTCCCTCCTCCAATATTACACTTCGCGAACACGAAGGAACACGAACGCGAAGGAGAAAACCAGATAACAGATATCAGCAGTCCAAGAATGAAAGAAAATGGCCCGTAGACCATTTTAAACACATTCGAGACCCCCGTGACCCCGTCTAAACATACAGACAAGTTCTATGACCTAACCGGACTTGCTTGGTGTCTCAAATCACATCAAACAACTCCGAAATGACAAATCGCACCAAGAACCGAACTAATGAATTTCCAAATCTTCCAACTTCTAAAACTCGCTGAAACTAATCAACCAAACCCGAAATGACGTCAAATCTTACAAGTAACTCCCATATGACATGACGAAGATGTTCCAACTCTCAGAATCGCATTCCGGCCCGATATCACCGAGGTCAACCATTGGTCAAACCTTTCCACTTTTGAACTTCAACTCTCGCCGAAATGCGTCAAATTACCCTACAGACCTCCAAATCCAAATCTGGACGCACGCCTAATTTCAAATTCACCATACGAAGCTGCTGACCTTATCCAAAACTCATTCGGGAGTCGTTTACACAAAAGGCAAATTCTGGTCAAGTTCTCAGTGCTTAAGCTTCCAAAACTAGAATCCTTTTTCCAATTCTACTTCAAATCATCCGGTACTCGAATCCAATCATGCACGCAGGTTGATATACATAATGTGAAGCTACTCAAGGTCTTATGCCACCGAAAAGAGCTTAAATTCTCAAAAAGACCGGCCGAGTCGTTACAATTTCAAATAAGAATTACTCAATAATAAGAGATAACATGTATCAATGATTTCAAATAATAATAACTAAACAATAAGAGAGAAAACATGTAACAATGACTTTAAATAAGGAAAAGCCAACAATGGAAGAGATAACATGTAATAACGACTTCCAGTAAGGATAACCAATTATAGAAGAGACAACATGTGACAATAAAAAGGCAATAATTACAATTAAAGCATATGAGAGTATATTTAGAAACAAAAGATAGGACATGAACCGATCAACTTCAAATAAGGCATGTAGGGGAAAATTTATAAATGGAGGATATAACATGATACAAAAACTTCATTTTAATGTACAAAAGAACCTAAGAGTATAAAAACAATCAAATTTTCACATATAAAATGTGTACATACTCGTCACCTCATATACACGTCTTTCACAAAGTTCAAATAGTGCAAACACAGCAATCCCTACGGGGTAGTTCTCCCACACAACGTTAGGTAATATACTTACCTCAAAAGTCCTCAATCAATATACTAAAATAGGCTTCCCTTTATAATTCACCTCCGCTCGGCTCGAATATAACCAAAATCGACTCAATAAAATCAAATAATGCAAGAGAAATCAAGTCCAATAATTAAAGATACGATCTTTACACAATTCCTCAAAAGTCAACAAAAGTCATACCGGGCCCGTCCTTTCAAAACCTTGGTCCAAGGGTAGATTCAGACTACTCATAACCCCACGAGTCCATACATGTATTTTTTTTTTCAAAATCAATGTCCAAATCGACTCTCAAAACTCGAATTCTCATTTTTCAAAATATAGACAAAGTTTCTCAAAATATCGCTTTGATTCTCATAATTTTGATGTTAAATCTCACATATAATCATGTAATATAGTTGGAAATTGATCAAAATCACTTACTCAATGATTGTAGATGATAATCCCTCTTCAAAGTCGCCTCATGCCGAGTCTAGGGCTTAAAGATGTGAAGATGAGACTAAAATCCCGTCCCTCAGCTTTTATGTCCAGTCGCAGGTGTCGCAAATGCGACCTGGCATTCGCTAATGCGAACCAGCAAATGCGAGCCCCACAAATGTGAGAAAATTATCTCAAAATTGAAATCCCTCACATCCGTGCTGTCATCGCAAATGTGAAGAAATATTCGTAATTGCGAACAGAGGACCATCTCAAAAGCGATCAAAATGATCGCAAATGCGTGGAGAGTTTTCAAATGTGAACTCTTCAAGACACAGTGCCCTTCGAAAATGCGACGAAGAAGACCGCAAATTCTATAGTCGCAAATGCGACATGTTTCTCGCATATGCGAGATCAGAGTACCAACAATAATCTGAACCTTCTAAGAACTCTCCGAAATGCGTCTGAAACTCACCCGAGCTCTCGGGGCTCCAAACCAAATATCAGCATAAATCTTAAAACATAACATGAACTTGGTCGTGCAATCAGATCATCAAAATAACATCCGAAACCACTAATCATACCTCCAAAACACATGAAATCAAAATAAAACTAAAGAACTTCTAAAAATACAACCACACGTCCTATTCCTATCAAATCAACTCGGAGTGATGCCAAACTTTGGGAACAAGTTCGAAGTGATAGAACGAACCTATTCCAAGTTCCAAAACAGAAATCAAAACACGATAGCTATAAATTCAACCTACGGTAAAACTAATCAAAATTCTAAACATTTAAATTTCCAACTTCCGGCAAAATAACACAAATCAACCTACAAACCTCTGAATTCGATTCCAGGCATATGTCCAAGTCCAAAATAATGATACAAATCCGCCAGAGCCATCAAAACAACATTACGCAGTTGGTTTCACAGAAGTCAAACCTCAACCAATATTTTCAACTTAAACCTTTAAAGTAAGAATCGCTCATCCAAATACATCCCGAATCATCCAAATATCAAATCCAACCATTTATGTAGCCCATATTACCCAACATGATATAATTCAAGACCTCAAATCACTGACCCGATTGCTAAATCTTAAAATGGCTGATTGAGTCGTTACAACAACCAACCCAATTATTGCTAAACATTAGGTTATAACTCTATAACCGAAGGGACTAAATCTAATACCTTAGTTCCTTTCAATATTACAAAATCTAGCCTAGAAAGATAAACAAACTCTTCAGATTTATTTACCTACAATACACTTTGCACTAAGCAATGTAGGTTACAATTTAAAATAATTGACTCAACCCTAACAACTAAAGAACTTGAGTAACTTCGTCTTCTAGAATTGATTCTTCAATTGAGCAGCTTGAACCTTAGAAGCACCTTCTTGATATGAATGTTATTTTTCTTGGATGATTCTATGTATTTGCATGAAATTGCATTAACTTTAATTGAACAAAATGATACTTAATATATGAGTGAGGTTGGCTGATTTTTTTTAAAATTTTATCTCCAAAACCTAAAATACTTCGGTTACCTTTTAAGGAAAAGGATTCTGATTTGTCTCTTTAACACATACTTTTCCTTTTACTGCATATATTCCTGTCACGACCCAAAACTAACCCTGTCCTGATGGCACCTATGGTGGTACTAGGCAAGCCGACACATTACCAAACAAATCGATATTTCATTTTTAAGAGGAAATTCAAAGTCATTCACCTTCGTAAATGAGTTCAAAACAAAACAAAAGTGCAGAAAAGAAAGCCCGACATCGGGGTGTCACTAGTCATGAGCAACTAATACAATTTGTCTTACAATACCGAAACTAACATAATTTGAAAAAATAACCAAATGCAACTAAACGAAGATAAAAGGGAGAAAAGCATGGCTGCGATTGCCACGCAGCTACCTTACTATCTCCAGAATCTGCAATCGGAATAATCAACAGCCACTACCGTGTCCAGAAATGCCTAGACCTGCACACAAGGTACAGGGAGTAACGTGAGTATGCCAACTCAGTAAGTAACAACAATAAATAAAGACTGAGAAGTAGTGACGAGCAACAATGCAAGTACAGTTGATATAACAAAACTCAGTAAAATACAGCATTGCTTTAAACCAATGTTTGAGTCAAATCAACTCGTTTAAATCAAATTTCTAGTAAAATCATTTAAAAACATCTTTCAACAGTTTTCAAACAAAGGCTCAATGCAAACGTGAGCAAAAATTGATGAAATCATATACAACCCCTCGAAAAAACATCACTAATATACAGCCCCTCGGGCAAACCTCACAATCACTCATGCCTCACAATCACTCATGCATCCCAATCACTCAGCACTCAGCACTCGCACTCAGTAGGTACCTGAACTCACTGGTGGTGTGTACAGACTCCGGAGGGGCTCCTTTATCCCAGGAGCTATATCAAGCCAATCATGTCATAAATCAATGAGGACCTCGACCTATATCAAACATCCTGCAGCATGTATTGCGATCCTATAAATATCATCACAAATCAGGCCTTAGGCCTCACTCAGCCATATACCTCTCCAGCCTCTCGGGATCTTAGAAAACAAAGTATTTAGCCCAAACAACATTTACATGATGCATCAAAATAGAGTAATAGAGACTGAGTTATGCGGTAAATATGTATAAACATGACTGAGTATAGATTTTCAATCGAAAACAATGAGAGGACAGCAAGAAAAGACCTCTAAGGGTCCAAACAACAGTGGCATAAGGCCGAAACATGGAATCCAACATGATTTACACAAATTCTTTCTAAAACACATAAAAAGAATACAGTTTCAACAAAATATTCAACTTTACAGTTGCTACAGGACGGACCAAGTCACAATCCCCAATGGTACACGCCCACATGCCCGTCACCTACTATGTGCGTCACCTCAAAATAGTAAAATGACACAAAATATGGGGTTTCATACTCTCAAGACCAGATTTAAAATCGTTACTTGCCTCAAACAGATAAAATATCTACTCCACAATGCTCTTTCCTCTCGATTCAGCCTTCAAATGCTCCGAATCTATTCACGACCAGTAAAATACCACCAATATATGCTAAAGGAAAGAATTCCACAAGAAAAACTACCAAATTAGACCCCAAACCAGAAATCGGCTCAAACCCGACCCTCGGGACCATGTCTCGAAATTGGACAAAAATTACAAAACTTGAAAGCTCATTTACTCACGAGTCCACACATATTAAATTTATCAAAATCCGACACCGTTTGATCCCTCAAATCCTCACATCAAACTCTCAAAAATCCCAAGCCCTAACCCCTAATTTTCACCCCTAATTTCCACTAATTAATATATAAAACAATGGGAAAACACCATAGATAGGAGTATTAGAGCTCAAGCAACTTACCTCACTGAAAACCCCTTGAATCTCCCTTCAAAATCACTCCAAAATCTCCAAAAACTGACTTGAAAATGGTGAAAATGAACCAAAATTCGCGAAGTGTGCTATTTATACTTTCTGCCGAGGAATTTCGCACTTGCGACCAAAAATCCGCACCTGCGGTCTCGCTTCTGCGAAAAATCATCCGCACCTGCGGAAAGTGACTTATGTCCCTCATCTGTATTTGTGCTCTAGGTTCTGCACCTGCGGGCGTGGATCTGTGCAACTCTTTCTCTTCTACGGAGCTGGCTCAACTCTTCCCTTCTGCATCTGCTCTCAAGGTCCGCACCTGCGGGCTCGCAGATACGACCAATCTATCGCACATGTGACTCCAGCCCTAGCCTTCTATTTCCCCATATGTGGCTACCTAAGCGCACCTGTGGCTCCCCTTCCGCAGGTGCGGAAAACACCAGCAACTTCAGAAACCAGCAGATCATCTATCTCCCAACATCAACAATTGATCTGTTAACCACCTGAAACTCACCCGAAGCCCTCGAGATGTCACGACCCGAATTCCCACCGTCGGGAGATGATGGCGCCTAACGCTGCACTTGCTAGGCAAGACAACATTAGAAATTTTCAATATTTAAAACATTTAAAACTATACGGGATCCACTACCATTAAACACATGATACAAAAATAAGGAATAAAAATTGTGAAATAATATTGTGCAATAATACCGATATGTCTAACTACCCATGATTTGGAGTCACAACGCACAGACTACTAAGAATTTACTACAAGCATTTGGCGGAAAGGAAAATGTATAACTGTTTGTGAACTAAGTAAAACAGTAAATGAATATAAAGAAGGGACTCCAGGAACCTGCATACGTCGGCAGATCTACCTCGGGTCTCCTGCGCAGATGTCATCTACTATCTCAAAACCAGCTCGGACCGATACCTAGATCTACACAGAAAGTGCATGGTGTAGCATCAGTGCAACCGACCCCATGTACTGGTAAGTGTCGAGCCTAATCTCGGCAAAGTAGTGACGAGGCTAGGAAAAGACACCACATAAACCTGAACGGTGTAATCATGTTAATGACAACAACGATAAACATAGAAATAAATCAGAAATAATGGGAAGGGGACATGCAATGGGGAATCACAATATAAGAAGTGAGAAACAATAAAAAGGCACAATTTGAATAGAAATCCTCAAATAAATTAAGCAATTAAGACAACAAAGGAGAACTGCACGGCATCGCCCTTCGTGCTTTTACTCTCAACCTCACCAATATATAAATAGAACGGCACAGCATCACCCTTCGTGCATTAAACTTCACATAACATATACGGTATCACCCTTCATGCTTTATCACTCTCATATCATGGCACGACATCATCCTTCATGCAATAACACTCACATATCATGGCACGACATCACCCTTCGTTCTTTACACACTTCCTCATGATATAAATAAATCATGCATGGCATCACCCTTCGTGCTTTACACTCTTCCTCACGATATAAATAAAACATGCACGACATCACCCATTGTGCTTTACACTACTCCTCACAGATCACAGAATCAATAACAACGAATATAGAGAAGTTTAACAAAGAAACTAATATTTCATCAATGATTAATTTCACAATTTAACATCTCAACTTGAATCAATATTTAAAAATTTATCAAACCTCAGTGGAACCAGATTAAGTCTCCCAACATTTCAATAACAACAATAAGCATGGATAATAGGATTTAAGACTACAAAATTTGTAAGAATGGAATTTCACTCGCATGCTATGACTCGACCACAACGCATAGGTGATCGTTACCTCACCTATACATCGTATTCAATAACAAAACACATAGAAAATAAGCACACAATACCTATTCCCTCAAGCCAAAGTTAGACACAACACTTACCTCGCTCCCAATATCACTTAACGCTCAATCACAACTTTGCCTTTCAAATTAGCCTCAGAGTCCAAAATATCTAGCAAAATCCAACCAAATGATTCAACATAAGCCTTAGGAATCTTCCCCGATAACTACGGTTCAATTTAGTTCATATTTGAAAAAGTCAAAAAAAGTCAACACCTGGGCCCGCTTGGTCCAAACTCGAAATTTGGACCAAAACCTGATTACCCATTCACCCTCGAGCCCGGATATACAATTGATTTTGGAATCCGACCTCAATTTGAGGTCAAATCCCCAAATTTTGATATCCCTAGTTTTCTACCCAAATCCCTAATTCCACCATAAAAATCCTAGATTCTAGGTTGAAATCTTGTTAAAGGAAGTAAAAGATTGAAAGAAAAGAGCTAAGAATCACTTACCTATGATTTGGGGAAGATTTGGTCTTTGGAAAATCGCTCCTTGAGGTTTAGGTTTTGAAAATTTGAAGAATGAATGAAAATTCCCATCTAAGTCCCTTTTACTTAGCTGCAGATGTCACACTTGCGACCTAAACTTCGCAATTGCGAAGCTCACAAATGCGAAGGAACAATCGCAATTGCGATGACCTTCACATTCATGCTGCCTTCACAAATGTGAGGAAAGTGTCACATTTCTGACCACTGGACCCTCGCAAATGCGAGACTATGTTCGCATTTGCGAACCTGCCCTTCTCGGACTCCCTTCGCAATTGCGAAGGTAACCTCGCAAATGCGAGAACTGCTGGCCTAGCTTATGATCGCAATTGCGATAAAATCCTGGCAATTGTGAACCCTGCTATGATCGCATTTCCGATGCCTGATCTCGCAATTGCGAGATCAGAGTCCTGCAACGGGTTCAATTCTACACCAGCAAATTATTCTAAGTCCTGAACACCTCGTAGCCTGTCCGGAACTCACCCGAGCCCTCGGGGCTCCAAACCAATCATGTACACAAGTATAAAAACATCGTACGACCTTACTCGTGCGATCAAATTACAAATATAAAACCTAAAACTACGGATTTAGCACCAAAACTCATGAATTTCTCAAGAACATTTCAAAATAACTATCTTCTCACTCGGACGTCCGAATCACATCAAATCAACTCCGATTGCTACCAAATCTCACAGACGTGACTTATATATTATATTAAACATGTACCGGGATCCAGAACTAAAATACGGGCCTGATACCAATGAGATCAAATATTAATTAATTTCTTTAAATCCATAGAATTTCAGTCTTACAATTTTCATAAAAAATTCATTTTTGAGCGAGGGACCTCGGAATTTGATTCCGGGCATATGCCGAAGTCCCATATCTTACTACGGACCTTTCGGGACCGTCGAAACACGGGTCCGGGTCCGTTTACTCAAAACGTTGACAAAAGTCAACTAAAAATCACTTTTAAATCCCAAAAATTATTATTTCATAAATTTCCACATACAGGCCTTTCGGATTTATGCCCGGAGTGCACACGCAAATAGAGGTGAGTGAAAATAAGATTTTAAGGCTAACGAGCGTGGAATAGAGTCTTAAATAACAAGATGACCCTTTGGGTTATCACACGGGACCTCAACCAATCATACCAACAAGTCATATGTCAACATACGAACTTAGTCGCACCTTCGAATCACTCAAAAAGACGTCAAAATAAAAAATTACCCTCAGATTCAAGCCTAAGAACTTCTAAACTTCAAAATTCCGCAAACGACACCGAAACCTACCAAACCACGTCCGAATGACCAAAATTTTACACACACGTCACAAATGACACTGCGAACCTACTCCAACTTGTAAATTTCCATTCCGATCCCGATATCAAATTTTCCACTGCCAACAAAAATTGCTAAATTTTCAACTTTTGCCAATTCAAGCCTAATTCTACCACGGACCACCAAATCACATTCCAGACGCGCTCCTAAGTCCAAAATCACCTAACGAAACTAACTGAACCATAAAAATCCAAATCCAAGCTCGTTTAATCATAAGTCAACATCCGGTTGACTTTTCCAACTTAAGCTTCTAAATAGGAGACCAAGTGTCTCATTCCACTTCGAAACCACTCCGGACCCGGACCAACCAACGTGATACGATAAAATACAGTTGAAGAATACAAAAGGAAGCAGAAATGCGGGAAACGGGGCTATAACTCATAAAACGACCGGCCGGGTTGTTACAATTCCCTTTTACTGCATATTTTCCAATATTTTCAACTTAAACCTTTAAAGTAAGAATCACTCATTCAAATACATCCCGAAACCTCCAAATATCAAATTCGACCATGCATTTTTCCCATATTACACAACATGATATCATTCAAGACCTCGAATCACTGACTCGATCGCTAAATCTCAACACAACTGATTGAGTCGTTACAACAACCAACCTATTTGTAGCTAAACTTTAGGTTACAACTCTATAATCGAAGGGACTGACTCTAGTACCTTAATTCCTTTCAATATTACAAATTCTAGCCAGAAAGATAAACAAACTCTTCAAATTTAATTACCTACAATACACTTTGCACTAAGCAATGTAGGTTACAATTTAAAATAATTGACTCAACCCTAACAACTAAAGAACTTGAGCAGCTTCGTCTTCTAGAATTGATTCTTCAGTTGAGCAGCTTGAACCTTATAAGCACCTTCTTGCTATGAATGTTATTTTTCTTTGATGATTTTATATATTTGCATGAAATTGGATTGACTTTAGTTGCAGCACTATGAGTAAGGTTGGCTGATTTTTTTAATTTTAGCTCCAAAACCTTAAATAATTCGGTTATCTTTTAAGGAAAAGGATTCTGATCTGTTTCTCTAACACATACGTTTCCTGCATATATTCCCTTTTACTGCATATATTCCAATATTTTCAACTTAAACCTTTAAAGTAAGAATCAATCATCCAAATACACCCCGAAACATCTAAATATCAAATCTGACCATGCATGCAGCTCATATAACACAACATGATATCATTCAAGACCTCGAATCACTGACCGGATCGCTAAATCCCAAAATAATTGATTGAGTCGTTACAACAACCAACCCAATTGTATCTAAACTTTCAGTTACAACTCCATAACCGAAGGGACTAACTCTAGCACCTTAATTCCTTTCATTATTACAAATTCTAGCCTAGAAAGATAAAAAAAATCTTTAGATTTATTTGCCTCCAATACACTCTGCACCAAGTAATGTAGGTGACAATTTAAAATAATTGACTCAACCCTAACAACTAAAGAACTTGAGCATCTTCGTCTTCTAGAATTGATTCTTCAATTGAGCAGCTTGAACCTTAGAAGCAACTTCTTGCTATGAATGTTATTTTTCTTGGATTATTCTATGTATTTGTGTGAAATTGCATTGACTTTAATCTCATCGATATGATATTTAATATATGAGTGAGGATGGCTGTTTATTTTTTAGTTTAGCTCCAAAACCTAAAATAATTCGGTTACCTTTTAAGGAAAAGGATTCTGATTTGTTTCTTCAACAAATACTTTTCCTTTTATTGCATATATTCCAACATTTTCAACTTAAACCTTTAAAGTAAGAATCACTCATCCAAGTACATCACGAAACACCCAAATATCAAATCCGACCTTGCATGCAGCCCATATTACACAAAATGTTATCATTCAAGACCTCGAATCACTGACCGAATCTCTAAATCTCAAAACGACTGATTGAGTTTTTATAACAACCAATCCAATTGTAGATAAACTTTAAGTTACCACTCTATAACCGAAGGAACTAACTCTAATACCTTAATTCCTTTCAATATTACAAATTCTAGCCTAGAAAGATAAATAAAGTCTTCATATTTACTTACGTACAATACACTTTTCACTAAGCAATGTAGGTTAAAATTTAAAATAATTGACTCAACCCTAACAACTAAAGAACTTGACCAGCTTCGTCTTTTAGAATTGATTCTTCAATTGAGCATCTTGAACCTTAGAAGCACCTTTTTGCTATGAATGTTATTTTTCTTGGATGATTCTATGTATTTGCGTGACATTGCATTGACTTTAATTGCAGCAACATGATACTTAATATATGAGTGAGATTGGTCGGGTTTTTTTAATTTTAGCTCCAAAACCTAAAATAATTCAGTTACCTTTTAAGGAAAAGAATTCTGATTTGTTTCTTTAACACATACTTTTTCTTTTACTGTGTATATTCCCATAATTAATGAATCCTTGTTGATCATAAATTCCTCCAATTATTTGCATACTTCCCGCCCACGAAAAATATCCTCCATGAAGTCCAACTCTTATTAGGAATCATCATTTGGCTTTTGATTAGCGTCTTCACGTAATTTGGTTCATTTAACATTGGATTTGATTCTTTCAATATCTGCATGACACATCTGCAACCCTGTATATTAGAACAAAAAATATATTCAAGAGACATAGTTCTTTCATAACTTCTGATTAATCATCAAAATTATTTTAAGCTCAGTTCAGCAAATTTCTCCATTTTGAGGATGACATAACCATGTGTATTTCAACTCAAATTCCAACATACCCGTGTATAGTATTCATTATGAGAACCAGATTGATCAGTATAAGATGCTTCTTAATCAGAAAATCTAAGGACTTGACTTCCATTCATCGCAACATTAGAGATGGCTACGCATAATATCCAGATCGGTTCCGTATTTATCCTGCAAACAACTATTTAGAACACAATCAACATTATGCTAATATAGATGTACAAATACCAGATTCATTGATCAGTATATGTACAAAACCTTGACTTTTTCTTTTTGGCATCATCGAAAAATTAAGCATCAACATAGTCAAAAGGTAAAAATAAGCAATATCAAATTCATGGCCACTTGGGCTACACTAGCATGCACATAACTCAAGAGCTCAAACATTAATCTTAGGATATTATCCATCTTAAGAGACTCATCACAATAAGAATACAACAACATAAACAACAACATACCCAATATAATCCCACATAGTGGGTCTGGGGAGGATAGTGTGTATGCATACCTTACCCCTACCTTGTGGAGGTAGAGAGGGTATTTGCAATAGATCCTAAGCTCAAGAAAGTATAGGTACCACAGTAATAACAAGAAAACAAGACAAGACAACACCGAGAAATCATGTAAAAGCAGCATAGATAACAATATAGTAAGATGATCGACATGCCAAAAAAGAAATGATGGGTATTCAATGAAACCTAATACCAACCAAATGCGAGAGTACGTACTAACACTACTAGTATGAATAATCTAGACTACCTAACCTACTATCCTAATCCGTCACCTCCACACCTTCCTATCTAGGGTCTTGTCCTTGGTCAACTGTAGATGCGCTATGTCATGCTTAATCACCTCACCCCAACTCTTCTTGGGCCTACATCTACCTCTCCTAAGGCCCTCCAATGTCAACCTCTCACACCTCCTTAATGGGGCGTCTATGCTTCTCCTCCTCACATGTCCAAACCATCTATGTCGCTCTTTTCGCATCTTGTCCTCAATAGGGGCCACACCCACCTTGTCCTGAATAACTTTATTCCTAATCCTATCTAAAATGGTGTGCCCCCACATCATTTCTCAGCATCCTCATCTCTGCTACCTTCATCTTCTGGACGTGGGAGCTCTTGACTGGCCAACACTCGGCCACATACAACATAGCTAGTCTGACCACCGCTTATAAAATATACCTTTAACTTTTGGTGGTACCTTCTTGTCACAAAAAACACCGGAAGCAAGTCTCCATTTCATCCATCCTGCTCCAGTATGATTTGTGGCATCTTCATCAATCTGCCCTATAGAGCCAAGGTACTTAAAACTTCCCCTCCTAGGGATGACTTGTGAATCCAGACTCACCTCTCCTTCCATTCCCTGAGTAGCATCACTAAACTTACACTCCAAGTATTCTGTCTTGGTTCTACTAACCTTGAAGCCTTTAGACTCCAGGGTCTGCCTCCACACCTCTAACCTCGCGTTAATACCGTCTCGCGTCTCGTTAATCAAAATAATGTCATTTGCAAATAACATGGGCCACGACACCTCCCCTTGAATGTGGCAAGTCAGTATGTCCGTCGCCAGGGTAAACAAAAAATGGCTGAGTACCGACCCCTGATGAAACCCCATCATGACCGAGAAATGGTCTGAGGCCCCTCCCACTGTCCTTACATAGGTCTTCTCAGTCAGAGGCCCCTCCCACTGTCCTTATATAGGTCTTCGCTCCATCATACATGTCTTTAATCACCCTAATGAAGGACACAAATATCCCTTTAGCCTCCAATCATCTCAACAAAACCTCCCTTGGGACTTTACCTTAAGCCTTTCTAATTCGATGAACACCATATGCAAGTCCCTCTTCTTCTCTCTATATTGTTCCACTAAACTCCTAACATGGTGAATGACTTCCGTAGTTGAATGCTCCGGCATAAACCTAAACTGATTCTCGAAAATAGACACGCTTCTCCTCACCCTTAGATCCACCACTATCTCCCACACCTTCATAGTATGTCTAAGCAACTTAATACCCCGATAATTGTTGCAATTTCGGATATTACTCTTATTCTTGTACAAATGAACCATCGTGCTCCATCTCCACTCTTCGGGCATCTTTTTCATCCTAAAAATGACATTAAATAACCTAGTGAGCCACACTAAGAATATTAAAATTTATTTATATACCATATTAAGCCTCTAGGTAGGGACGACAAATAGGGAAGTGTGGGTGCAGGGCCGTGTGGGTTTAAGGCTGAGGGGGATATGACGGGTTTACGGCTATGCGGGGCGGGTGGAGGGCAGGTTGAGATTAGTTTTTAAGACGTTGATGCGGTGCGAGCGAATTGCAGGTTTACGCGGGTTTGCACATGTTTTTTGGATTTGGCCTATTTTTTATTATGTAACTTATCCAGCAAGATATAAGCAAGGTCTGCGACAAAACTTAAAAACCAGAACATGTGTTTAAATATTTGATACTTCATAAAAACAAAAATAAATTATTTATAAGATTCTTTTTCAAATGCATATTTGTCACGACCCCAAATTCTAAACCGGTCGTGATGGTGCCTATCGTGGAACTAGGCTAGCCGACAATCACATAATTACAGTTTCTTTCCATAATTTCCAACTCATTTCCCACATTTCGTAAACGTACATAAATCACTGAATCTATTAAGCAAAACAAATAGTTAAACAGTATAAAACTATCCCCAAGATCCGGAGTCAACATGCCATGAGTATCTAAGGAATATACCAAAAATTCTACTGTTATAATACAAAATCTCGGAACGAAGAACTAGGTACAAAATAAGAAAGGGAAAACAGAGATGTTGCGGACGCTGAACAACTACCTCTATTTCCCGACTCCGGCTTCGCACGGAAATAGATGACTAACACTCAGAATCAGCACCTGTATCTGCACACGGGGGTGCAGGGTGTAATGTGAATACGCCAACTCAGTAGTAATGGAAATAAATCAAGTCTAAGCAGTAAGAAACACATAAAATCAAATCATCAGTTCACAAGAAGCATAGCCTTTCTTTCCAACAATATATATATATATATATGAAATCAACACGCCTTAAAAGACAACTTCAGAAAAATCCTTTGAAAAATGTGTTTTCCAACAATTTCAGAAATAAAAATACCCGAAGGATTTAGTGTAAAATGAAACAAGTCATAAGTAGCCCCTCGGGCCAAAACATGAATCATAAATCCCCTTCGGGCAGAAGATCACTCAGCATACCTCAGAGTCACTCAGTATTAGCCCCTCGGGCAACCTCACTGTCACTCATGCCTCCCAATCACTCGTCACTCGGCACTTGGCACTCGGCACTCGCACTCAGAAGGTACTTGCGCTCACTGGGGGTGTGTATAGACTCCGGAGGGGCTCCTTCATCCCAAGCGCTAATATCAAGCCACCTTGTGGCATATCATATCCTCACATTTAGGCCCTCGGCCTCATTCAGTCAGCAACTCTCAAAAGCCCCTCGGGCGTATCAGTAAAACGGGGTACTCGAACAAAAAATATCATTTTATATCTCAAAATAGTGTAAATAAGGCTGAGTTGCGACAACAGTTAAGCATAATATGACTGAGTGTAAATCATAAATCAAGACAGTGAGGAAAATAACAGTGAAAAGCCCCTAAGGGGTCTAAACAAGTCAGCACGAGGCCCCAAACATGGCTTAAAGCCAAAATATAGCAATAATTTTAGAACACATTTTAACATATGGTTTAGAGTAAAATACGCAGCTCAATAGGTTCCACGGAGAGGACCAAGTCCAAATCCAGAAATCAGTGCTCGCCACACAGTCGTCATCCGGTGTGTGCGCTACTCTAAAAATAGTAAGAAATACGAAGTCCGGGGTTTCATACCCTCATGACAAGATTTATAGACATTACTTACCTCCACCGGGACAAAATACTAATCCGCTATGCTCTTGCCCCTCGAATCGGCTCCCGATTTCTTCGAATCTAACCAAAACCAGATTAACGTTATCAATATACGCTAAAGGAACAAAACCCAATCGAAAGCAATCAATTTTAGGCAAAATTGCCGAAATTTGCCAAACTTGATCCCCGGGCCCACGTCTCGAAATTCGATAAAAATCACGTCACAAGAATCCTTATCCTTTCCCGAGTCTACACATATAGAATGCATCAAAATCCGACCACAAACAACTCCTAAATTCCTTAATTACAAGTCTCAATTTCCCAAGCCCTAAACCCCCAATTTATGCCATTTAATCCACAATTTCCAAGCCTAATCCGTCACATAATAACATTGAATCGAGTTTATAGACCGAGAAACTTACCTCCACTGAAGACTCTCGAAATCTTCCTTCAAATTACTCCCAAATTGGCTCAACCCGCATGCAAAATGAAGAAAAATGTCAAACTTTCGCGGAGGCTCATATTTATACTTCCTGCCCAATTAAACTGCACCTGCGGCCCTTGCTTCACACCTGCGGACCCGCACCTGCGACTCTAGGTGCGCACCTACGAAATCCCACTGAAATTCCAAGTCTCGCACCTGTGGTGATTCACCCGCACTTGCGGCTTCGCAGGTGCGGCCCATGCCTCGCACCTGTGACTTCCTTCAGCCTGACCTCTTTTCGCACCTGCACAAGGACCATTGCACCTCCGGCCATCGCACCTGTGGCTCCCCATCCGCAAGTGCGGCCACACCAGTAAAATGACACCAGCAGCAGCTTTGCTGCAATTTCCTAAGTAACCATCCGAAATCAATCCCGAGTCCCGCGGGGCCCCAGCCAAACATACCAACATATCCCATAACCTCATTCGAACTTTTTCGAGCCTTTGAAACACCAAAAACAACGCAAAAACACCAAAATCACATCAAATTCAAGCCTATGAACTTTGAAACTTCTAAATTTTTCCAATGATGCCGAACCCAACCAAAACGCATCCGGTTGACCTAAAAATTTGCAGACATATCCAAAATGACATTATGAAGCTGCTTCAATTTACGGATTTCCATTCCGACCGTGATAGTCTATTTTCCCCTACCGACCTAAAATAGCGATTGGCTCTACCTCATATGATATATCACCCTTAAGATGAACCGTGCTGAAGTCCAAATCATGAGACGGGTCACCAACATACTTTCGGAGCATCGAAAACATGGAACACCGGATGAATACTCGATAAGCTGGGAGGCATAGCAGGCTTATAATCCACCTCCCCAATCATCTGAAGTACCTCAAATGAACCAATGAACCAGGGACTCAGCTTTTCCCTCTTCCTGAACCTCATAACACCCTTCATGGGTGAAACCTTCAGCAGCACCTTCTCCCCAACCATGAAAGACACTTCTCGGGCCTTCCGGTTCGCATAACTCTTCTGCCTAGACTGCGCAGTGTGAAGCCGCTCTTGAATCAACTTCACCTTACCCAACGCATCCTGAACCAAGTCTGTGCCCAATAGCCTAGCCTCGCCCGGCTCAAACCAAACAACAAGAGATCTGCACCTCCTACCATATAAGGCCTCATATGGAGCCATCTGGATACTCGACCGATAACTATTATTATATGCAAACTCCACGAGTGGAAGAGACTGGTTCCCAGAACCCCCAAAATCAATGACACACGCACGCAGCATGTCCTCTAGAATCTGAATAGTATGCTCCGACTGCTCGTCGGTGTGAGGATGAAACGTTGTGCTAAACTCGACCTGAGTATCCAACTCTCTCTGCACGGCTCTCCAAAACTGGGATGTGAATTGAGTACCTCTGTCAAAAATGATAGAAACTGGAATCCCATGCAATCGGACAATCTCCCTGATATAAATTTCAGCTAACCACTCCGAAGAATAAGTAGTACCGATTGGAATGAAGTGCGCCGGACTTGGTCAACCGATCCACAATAACCCATATAGCGTCAAGGACTTGGTCAACCGATCCATAATAACCCATATAGCGTCAAACCTCCTCAATGTTCGTGCAAGCCCAACTACGAACTCCATGGTGATCCGCTCCTACATCCACTCTGGAATATGTAATCTCTGAAGCAATCCACTCGGTGTCTGGTGCACATACTTGACCTGCTGATAGTAGAGACACCGAGCCACGAACTCAACAATATCCCTCTTCATCCGCCTCCACCAATAATGATGTCTCATATCCTGATACATAATTGCGGCACCCGGATGCATGGAATAACGCGAACTATGGGCCTCAACTAGAATCAAATCTTGAAGTCCATCCACATTGGGCACGTAAATCCGGCCCTACATCCCATGACCACATCATCACCAATAAGCACATCCCTGACATCACCGCGACATACCCTCTCTTGAAGAACGAGCAAGTGTGGATCATCATACCGGCGTGCTCTAATATGATCATAAAGTGAAGACCTGGAGGCTACACAAGCCAATACCCGCGGGGGCTCTGATAGATCCAATCTCACCAACTGACCCGCTAAAGCCTGAACATCAAATGCTAATGGCCGCTCTGCTACTGGAAGGTAGGCTAGACCCCCCAAACTCTCTGCTCTGCGACTCAGGGCATCGGCCACTACATTGGCCTTCTCCGGATGATATAGAATGGTGAGGTCATAATCCTTGAGAAGCTCCAACAATCTTCTCTGATGCAAGTTCAGATCCTTCTGCTTAAGTAGATGCTGCAAACTACAGCGATCAGTGAAAATCTCATAATGCACCCCGTACAAATAATGACGCCAAATCTTCAAGGCGTGGACAATAGCTGTTAGTTCAAGATCGTCCACTAGATAATTCTTCTCGTGCACCTTCAACTGTCTGGACGCGTAGGCAATCACCCTACCGTCCTGCATCAAAACCGCTCCAAGGCCAACTTTCGAGGCGTCACAGTAAATTGTATAAGAACCTGAACCCGTAGGAAAAACCAACTCTGGAGTTGTAGTCAAACTTGACTTGAGCTTCTGAAAGTTCTCCTCACACTCCTCAGTTCACCTGAACGGAGCATCCTTCTAGGTCATTCTGGTCATAGGTTCTACAATAGATGAAAATCCCTCTACAAAACAACGATAGTACCCTGCCAAACCAAGGAAACTACGAATCTCGGTAGCTGATGACGGTCTAGGCAAGCTCTGCACCGCCTCTATCTTCTTCGAATCAACCTGAATACCCTCGCTGGACACTACGTGCCCCAAGAACGCTACTAAATCAAGCCAGAACTCACACTTCAAAATTTTTGCATACAATCTCTTCTCCCTCAAGGTATGAAGCACAACTCTCAAATGTTGCTCATGATCCTCCCGAGATTGGGAATACACCAAGATATCGTCAATAAGCACGATGATGAAAGAATCCAAATAAGGCCGGAATACACTGTGCAGCAAGTGCATAAAGACTGCTGGGGCATTGGTCAGCCCGAATGACATAACCAAAAACTCATAATGACCATATCTAGTCCTGGAAGCAGTCTTTGGGATGTCGGGCCCCTGAATCTTCCACTGATGATAGCCAGAATGCAAGTCAATCATGGTAAACACCCTGGCACCCTGCAACTGATCAAACACGTCATCTGTACGAGGCAAGGGATACCGGTTCTTCACCATAACCCTGTTCAGTTGCCAATAATCAATACACATACGCATAGAACCATCGTTCTTCTTCACAAACAACACCGGAGCTCCCCAAGGAGACACACTAGGCTGAATGAACCCCTTATCTAGGAGTTCCTGAAGTTGCTCCTTTAATTCTTTTAGCTCCGCTGGTGCCATACGATAGGGTGGGATAGAAATAGGCTGAGTGCCTGGAACCAGTCAATACCAAAATCAATGTCCTTGTCAGGTGGCATGCCTGGCAGGTCTGCAGGAAACACGTCCGGAAAGTCAAGGACCACAAGAACCGAATCAATCGCGGGAGTCTCACCACTGACATCCCTCACAATATCCAGATACGATAAACACCCCTTCTCAACCATGCGCTGGGCCTTTAGGTAGGAAATCACCCTGCTAGGCACATTCTCAGAAGAGCGTCTCCACTCAACCCTCGGACGTCCTGACATAGCTAAGGTCACGGTCTTAGCATGACAATCAAGTACAACATGACACAGAGATAACCAATCCATGCCAAATATCACATCAAAAATCGACCATGCTGAGTAAAAGTAGGTCTACTCGGGTCTCCAGACCCCTAATAGATACCACACACGATCGGTACACACGGTCCACAACAATAGTATCGCACACCAGAGTCGACACATGAACAAACGTGACTAAAGACTCACGGGGCATATCCAGGAAATGGGCAAAATATGACGAGACATAAGAATATGTAGAACCAGGTTTAAATAAAGCCAAAGCATCTCGGTTACAAAATGAGACAATACCTGCGATCACTGCATCAGAGACCATAGCATCTGGCCTGGCTGGAAATGCATACATAAGGGCCTGACCTCCACCTATTCGACCTCCCCCTCTAGGGCGGCCTCTAGCTGACTGACTACCACCCTTAGTTGTCTGGGCGGGTGGTGAAGTAACTGGAGCTGAAGTCGAGGGATGGCCCCTCTACTGAGAAGAACCACCATGAAGAGGGGGACATTTCCTCCACATGTGCCCAAACTCTCCGCACTCAAAACAACTCCCTGGAGCTGGAGACGGGGACTGATAGAAACCCCTAGCACCAGAATGGCCACTAGAAGAGTCATGCATAGAGGAACTCTGAACTGGTAGTGCTCGAGCTGCACTCTGGGCTGGGAGGGCACCGATGAAGAATGGCCTGGCTGAGAACCGCGGGGACCATACCCCGAAGATGCACCACTATTGGGCGGACTGACTGAGGAGGCCTGAATGAACGGCCTCTATCATGTTGAAACTGCCCCGTGGAAGGAGCACCACTAGAACCACCTGATCCACGAGGCCTCTTGGCCTCCCTCTCCTCCTGCTCCTGGTGGCGAACCGACTCAATATCTCAAGCAATATCAACAACCTGCTCGAAGGAAGCACCTGATACTCTCTTCCGAGTCATAAAAAGGCGGAGCTGATAAGTGAGGCCATCCACGAACCTCTTAATCATCTCCCTATCAGTAGGGACCAACTCGGTGGCATGACGATCAAACTCTAAAAACTACATCTCATACTGCATCACTGATAGCTCCCCCTGACGCAGCTACTCAAAATGCATGTGCGGCTCCTCCTTGTGAGACTGGGGTACATACTTCTCCAAGAAGATAGTGGAGAACTGCTTCCAGGTGAGGGGTGCTTAACCAATAGACCTACGCCTCTCAAAAGACTCCCACCAAGTGAAAGCAGCACCAGAAAATTGAAATGTAGCAAACGAGACTCCACTAGTCTCCAGAATCCCAGCAGTACGCAACATCCTCTGACACTTATCCGGAAAACCCTAGGCATCCTCGGCCTCAGCACCACTAAATGTCGAAAGCTGAAGTCTACTAAATCTCTCCAGTCTATGTTGCTCGTCCTCTGGCATAACTGGAACCACGAAGTCCCGAATTAGAGCAACCGGCTGGGCTGGAACCACCCCCGGTGTCTGATGGCCCTGAGTAACTTGCTCAGGTGTCCGGGAAACTAGAGTCTGACTGCCTTCCCCAGCCTGAGAAGTAGCGGCAACTGCCTGAGAAATGGTGGTACATATAGTCAAGATCTGAGCCATGGTCTCCTGAAGACCCGGAATAACAATATGCACTACCAGCCTATCCTGCTAGAGTATCTGTGGCGGGAATCTGATCCTGAATAGTAGGGGGATCAACTGGTACTGCCCTAGCTGCTGCACGGGCTGGTCCCCTACCTCTACCAGGGCCTCGACCTCTCGCTGGTCTAGGTGGTGGCTGATCACCCTGATCGATAGCGCGAGTCCTCACCATCTGTGAGGGAATGAAACAACAGAAGTGTAGATTTCCAAAGTCAACAAAATCACACGACACAATTCAAGAAAAATGAGATTGTTCCTAAGGGTTCCGCAGCCTCTCGAAGATAAGTGCAGACGTCTCCGTACCGATCCACAAGACTCTACTAAACCTGCTCATGACCGTTGAGTCCTACGTAACCTAAGCTCTGATACAAACTTGTCACAACCCCAAATCCTAAACCGCCCGTAATGGCACCTATCGGGGAACTAGGCTAGCCAGCAATCACATAATTACATTTTCTTTCCAGAATTTCCAACTCATTTCTCACATTTCGTAAACGTATATAAATTACTGAATCTACTAAGCAAAACAACAGTTAAACCGTCTAAAACCATCCCCAAGATCCAGAATCAACATGTCATGAGCATCTAAGGAATATACCAAAATTCTACTGCTGTAATACAAAATCTCGGAATGAAGAACTAGGTACAAAATAAGAAAGAGAAAACAGAGATGTTGCGGACGCTGAACAAATACCTTTATTTCCCGACTCCGGCTCCGCACGGAAATAGATGACTAATGCTCGGAATCAGCACCTGTATCTGCACACGGGGGTACAGGGTGTAATGTGAGTACGCCAACTCAGTAATAATGGAAATAAATCAAGTCTAAGCAGTAAGAAATACATAAAATCAAATCATCAGTTCACAAGAAGCATAACCTTTATTTCCAACAGTATATACATATATATATGAAATCAACACGCCTTAAAAGCCATCTTCAGAAAAATCCTTTGAAAAATGTGTTTTCCAAAAATTTCAGAAATAAAAATACCCGAAGGATTTAGTGTAAAATGAAATAAGTCATAAGTAGCCCCTCGGGCCAAAACATGAATCATAAATCCCCCCTCGGGCAGAACATCACTCAGCACACCTCAGAGTCACTCAGTATCAGCCCCTCGGGCAACCTCATTGTCACTCATGCCTCCCAATCACTCGTCACTCGGCACTTGGCACTCACACTCAGTAGGTACCTGCGCTCACTGGGGGTGTGTAAAAACTCCGGAGGGGCTCCTTCAGCCCAAGCGCTAATATCAAGCCACCTCGTGGAATATCATATCCTCACAACCAGGCCCTCGGCCTCACTCAGTCGGCAACTCTCAAAAGCCCCTCGGGCGTATCAGTAAAACGGGGTACTCGACCCAAAAACATCATTTTATATCTCAAAATAGTGTAAATAAGGCTGAGTTTCGAAAGCAGTTAAGCATAATATGACTAAGTGTAAATCATAAATCAACACAACGAGGAAAATAGCAGTGAAAAGCCCCCAAGGGGTCTAAACAAGTCGGCACGAGGCCTCAAACATGGCTTATAGCACAAATATAGCAATCGTTTTAGAACACAATTTAACATATGGTTTAGAGTAAAATACGCAGTTCAATAGTTTCCACGGAGAGGACCAAGTACAAATCTAGAAATTAGTGCACGCCATACACTCTTCATCCGGCATGTGCGCCACTCTAAAAATAGTGAGAAATACGAAGTCCGAGGTTTCATACCCTCAGGACAAGATTTATAGCCATTACTTACCTCCACCGGGCCAAAATACTAATCTGCGATGCTCTTGCCCCTCGAATCGGCTCCTAATTGTTCTGAATCTAACCAAAACCAGATTAACGTCATCAATATACGCTAAAGGAACAAAACCCAATTGAAAGCTATCAATTTTAGGCAAAATTTCCGAAATCGGCCAAACCCGAGCCCCGTGCCCACGTCTCAGAATTGGATAAAAATTGCGTCACAAGAATCCTTATCCTTTCCCGAGTCTACACATATAAAATGCATCAATATCCGACCACAACAACTCCTAAATTCCTTAATTACAAGTCTCAATTTCTCAAGCCCTAAAACCCCAATTTATTTAATTTATTCCATAATTTCCAAGCCTAATCCGTCACATAATAATATATAATCGAGTTTATAGTCCGAGAAACTTACCTCCACTGAAGACTCTCGAAATCCTCCTTAAAATTGCTCCCAATTTGGCTCAACCCGCATGCAAAATGAAGAAAAATGCCAAAATTTTGTGGAGGCTCATATTTATACTTCCTGCCCACCTAAAACGCACCCGCGGCCCTTGCTTTGCACCTATGGACCCACACCTGCGGTCCCAAGTGCGCACCTGCGGAATCCCACTAAAAGTCCAAGTCCCGCACCTGCGGCCATGCCTCGCACCTGTGACTTCCTCCAGCCTGACCTCTTTGCGCACATGCACAAGGACCATCGCACCTGTGGCTCCCCATCCGCAGGTGCGGCCACAATAGTAAAATGACACTAGCAGCAGCTTTGTTGCAATTTCCTAAGTCCAAACCTCCTTTAACTATCCGAAATCAATCCCGAGCCCCTGGGGGCCCCAACTAAACATACCAACACATCCCATAACCTCATTCGAACTTAGTTGAGCCTTCGAAACACCAAAAACAATGCAAAAACACCAAAATCTCATCAAATTCAAGCCTATGAACTTTGAAACTTCTAAATTTCGCCAATGATGTCGAAACCAACCAAAACACATCCGATTGACCTGAAAATTTGCACACTTATCCAAAATGACATTACGAACCTACTCCAACTTCTGGAATTCCATTCCGACCCCGATAGCCTATTTTCCCCCGCCGACCGGAAATTGCCAAAAACTAACTTTCGCCAATTCAAGCCTAATTCTACACCGGACATCAAAACTTCATTCTGAACACCTTCCTAAGTCCCAAATCACCTAACGAAGCTATCCGAGCCACAAAATCTACATTCTGAGGTCGTTTACCAATAAGTCAACTCTCAGTTGACTTTTCCAACTATTAAGCCAATTTAAGAGACTAAGTGTCTCAGTCTCACCACGACCACTCTGAACCCGAACCAACCGACCCAATACAACATAAATAGGCTAAGAAAATATATGATAAATCATAAATGAGAGAAATGGGGCTAATTTCACGGAACGACCGACCGGGTCGTTACAATATTTTAGTTAAATATAAATTAAGTTAGATGTTTTTGAAAAACAAAAGTCAGACATTTAAGGAAATATAAAAGGTTTCTTAGACAAATTTTTTATGATTAAATTATTAAAATTTGTCACTTCAAAACCATCTAATGAAAGTTCATTATACAAAATTACTACTATAATTTTTGCGCTTAAAAATCATACAATTCTAATTGAACAATTCATTACATGTGTAACAAAAAAGCTTTTTATTTTGTTGGTTGATGAAATTGAAAATCCAGCAAAAATATTAATTTAAAAAAGAAAATAACAAAATGAAAAAAATTACTTATGCGGGACGAGGCGGGCGGTTGGATGCGAGTATGGGCATGGAGGGTGAATGCGGGTGCAAATGTTATGAGGGGCGGATTAAAATCTTCACAAGTCTATGTGGGGTTGCCTCGCAATCGCATTGCACTGCATCGTTTTCCATTCCTACCTCTAAGGCCTAAACCAACAAAACTAACAAGAACCTGTTTCAATTGCGCATAATGTTTAATCAGTACAGTACAAAAGGTACCATATCAAAACAAGACTTTATTCGAAAATGATAGGTTTGGGCTTGGCTAGGAAAGACTAGAGATCTGGTTCGCTGATTAGAAGAGGGTTGCTTATGACCAAGCACTAGAAACATATATATCCCACTCTAATCTGGTCATCTTACTTCAGTAATTCAGCACAACACCTCCCCACATGGTGATTTAGATTTTCTGCTCACAAACATAGTGGATAACTCCACTTTATTGTGTTATTTTCTCTTCAGTTTTCTTTTTCCTTTTTTGAGTTGGTCCCTGACTCATCAAAATTATTTTACATTTTTCTTTCGAAATAGAAGAACCCGTTCTTATTCAGATTCTTCTTCTATTTCAAGATCTATAGGCACAACGACATCAAGTTCATCCATTAATCAGAACTCATTTTCTCATTTCTCTTCTTATTTTCCTTAATAGTTGAAACACCTTCACAAATAGACCTTTAACAGAGGCATATCATCATTGTCATTTTCTTTATTCATTTTTTTCTTCCTCTTCTATATCTCATTTATAAACCTTTGCAATTTAAATCCAACTGATCCAATAAACCATGTTCCTTGTTGGACAACTTCTATCCGTCAACTTCAATTTCATCAGCACTTATTATCAACACCCTTTCAAATCCTGGACTACCAGGTTTGTTATCTCTAACTTCTTCAATCATTCTCTCAAACTCACTTTGTTCACCTTTAACAGTTGTCACAACTCCAATTTCTCTCTGTGGACGTCTTGATGGCACCTAGTCTTTAAGGCTAGGTATGTCTAACACTTACTGAATAAATGACAAAATTAAACTATTAAACATGAAACAAAATTTCTATTCAAAGCCAACAATCCCAAAACCGGTAGTACAAGTCATAAGTTGTACTAAGTTCACTAGAAAATTTGTATGTACAACTGTTCTGGTATAGAAATAAACTGTAGATAAATAACGTCTGAAGGTGATTCCGAGGCAAGAGAACGCGTCGACACGTATTCCTTGAAGTCTCCACAATAGTATGTGATCCACTATCTAACAACTCACAGACTCCAAAGTGCTTGGATCTGCACAAAAATATGTAGAAGTGTAGGTATGAGTACACCACGGTCGGTACCCAGTAAGTATCAAGACTAACTTCGGTGGATTAGTGACGAGGTACAAGTCAAGATACTCATTAGACAAAGTAACATATGCATCATAGAAGTATGAAACTAATAATGGAAAGCAGAAATCAGTAAATGATAACAAAATCAACATGTGATATACACAGTAAAGAAACAAGAACACTGAGAAGTATCTTTGAAACCAAATAATGAATACAGAGGACAATCAATTAATCAAGTCGTGCTAACACAAGATTCACAACGAAATCACCTTGTGATACCTTATCTCATAGTCACAAGTCACGCATTTAAACCCACCATCATGTAATCACGGCACCTCGTGCCTACATCTTGAATCACAACCGCACGGACGACTCACGTGACAATATCTCAATCCGACCGACATGATCACATGCTCATATTCATAATTCCCCCAGCATGCTCACATGCTCACAATCACAATTCACCCAGCATGATCATAGGCTCACAATCACAATCCGTCTAACATGGTCAAAAGCTCATAATCACAATCCGCCTGGCATGGTCGCTGGCTCAATATCAACATGGAAACAGATAACACAAGAACACGTGGGCCTGATCAATAATTGTCGAGTTTCATACTCCTGTAGCGACTCAATGAATCTACAGACACACTCTTTAACTGTAGCGAACAAAGCATGTGCATGTATGGCCCAATCACTAATCTGTGGGCATACTCTAATACTGACATAGTGCCCTGGCGCAGCTGCTCAAACTCTGTGCGCCATGCATCCCGAAGGGAATGAGGTACAAACTTTCTCAGGAACATCTCTGAACACTGAACCCATGAAAGTGAAGCTGCCTCGGCGGGCTACCCAACTCATATGCCCGCCACCACTGATAAGATGCTCTGCTAAGCTGAAACAAAACAAAAGCAACCCCTCTCATCTCCACAATACCCATAGTGCGAAGAATGCGGTGACACTCCTCTATTAAACCTTGGGCATCATCTATCACCAATACACTGAAGGTAGGAGGGTGGTATTTCTTGTACCTCTCAAGTCTAAGATGTTCTCCCTCAGATGCTGCTGACCTAACCATGGGCTGAAATGGAACCACAGGCTGTGTTGCCATGACACCAGGAACCTGACCAATATGAACTCGCTGCTCTGGAGTGTGGGCGGCGGGAGTCTAAGCTCCTCCCCCAGTCTGTGAAGTACTGGTGCACCGGGAATCAATACCGCCTGAGTCAATGTACTAAACATACTCAGGAACTGTGTTAAGGTCTCTTGTAGTCCAAGGGTAACATCAGGCGCCTCTTGTACCTGCCCCCAACTGGAACTATTGGCATCTCCTCAACTGCTGCTCTGGTAGGTGCCCTAGCGGTGACACATGCTCCTTGTCAGCCTCTGCCTCTAGGGAGACTTGCTCTGAGGGTAACGTCTTCAGGAACGGCAGCTCGTGTCCTCGCCATCTGTGAGAGAATGGAATGATAAAAGTTCAAACTTCGAGATAAATGAACTCGCAAGATAGGAATGAAGGAAGTTAAATTGTCCTAATAGTTCCGTAGCCTCTCGAAGATAAGTACAGACGTCTCTGTACATATCCGCAAGACTTTACTAAACTCACTTATGACTCGTAGCACCTATGAACCTAGAGCTCTGATACTAACCTGTCATGACCCAAATTTCCCTTCGTTGGATATCGTGATGGCACCTAGTCTTAAGGACTAGGTAAGCCTAACAATTATGAAATAACGACAATAATAAATAACATCTAATAATTTCTGAAATGAAATTCTTTGTACAATATACACTTTTCAAAAACCGGTTGTACAAGTCATAAGATCTATAGAGTTTGCTACAACTTCTAAATACAACTGTTTGAAAATAAGTAAAACAGTATGAAATACAATATAGGAAGGTGACTCTGAAGCCTACGAACGCAGCGGCAAGTTTACCTTGAGTCTCCACACAACAATTTGTGCTGCTAGCTAATGATCAATCGGCTACGCAATACTTAGATCTGCACAAAAATGTGCAGAAATGTAGTATGAGTACACCACCGGTACCCAGCAAGTATCAAGAATCACCTCAGTGGAGTAGTGACGGGGAACAATCAAGACACCTACTGGACAAAATAACCTGAACAAGTATAAATATAAAAACAACATAGTATGATATCGACATAAAGACTACGCGATGTAGCTAACAATACAGTAATTTCAATAAGAAAGGAAGACAATAAGTACCAGCGGAATACCCAAATAATGACACAGGAGGATGAACAGAACCAAATACAAAATCCGGGATCACCGATACAGAACAAGACAAGTAATAACTCAACAACAACGACTGTTTTCACATTAGGTTTTAGTAATAAACTCCACGAGGTACCGAACCTTGGGCTAATCACAACGTATGGGTCCCAATACCTGAACCCTAACGTTTTGCATCATGTGCCCTCATCTCAGCTAATAACTACACGGACAACTCATGTGCAAAATAGAATCATTCTCACATAGAAGGCAAGTAAACCAAGGTATGCATCTATACTCAACAAAACCAGGGAAACCCTTAACCGATAAGAGTGATTAAGTACGTGTATGCTTGTGCAAGTGTCCTAACATAGAATGTTTCCTCACAACTATCACGAGGTAAAGCCCACACATATAAGTGTAACACTACAAAAATATCAACAACAAGAATGGCCCCAGGCCAACACAAGTCATCAAAAATCAATCCCTGACACAACCCACCTTGTCTCGCCACGTGTGCAATTGTAAAGTAAATGCCCGCCTTGCCCCACCACACGCGCATAGTCATGTTCCCCCCTTGTCTCACCACATGCACAACGCACATATCAACCACCGCACTGTAGAAACCTCGTGTATCACCACAACAAGTACAACAACAACAATGATAACAGTACAAAGTACGGTAAGTGAATCAACTCAAGAACCTTCGATAACAAGAAATGGTAGAACTAATTCACAAGGAATAACCACAATAAGGAATACTAAGCATAATAAGAACAACTCAACAAGGAAGAAAATAACATGTAACAATAGTCCCACAATGTACGGTTCAACAACCATGAAACTAACACGAGTCATATAATTCCAAATAAGGGCAAGTCCACTAAGGCATAGGATTTCTATGTTTTTTTTTATGTTTGGACAATTACGGGAGAGATACAGCCAATTCAACAAAGGTAGGCAGCGATAAGATCACCATAACCTCAATTAAGGGTGAACATTTACAAAAGGGATAACTACAACTTCAAATAAAAACAAGCAGTTAGGGAAAAGATAACATGGCAATGGACAAGATAACAATTTCAATTAAGTCACATATGAATAAAGTAATAATGAGAGTGGATCATGAAGCAGTTGATTCTAACTCCCATTCCGATACGAGTTTAACCATACTAAGATTATCAAATTCCGATACGAATTCATCCCTCAAATCGTGATTTTTCATTTTGAAAACTTTCTTCAAAAACCAACATTTTCCTCAACTCAAAATACAAAATAAATGATGAAAATAAAGATAAAATCATGGAATATATTAAATTCTAGGTGAAGAACACTTACCCAAACGATTTGTTTGAAAACCCCAAAAGGAAGCTCCCAAAACCAAAGTCTAAAACTCAAAATATAAAGAAAATGGCCAAACCCTCGACTTAAAAGATTCTGCTAGAACTTCCGAATTTGCGGACAAGCAACCGCATTTGCGCAATCGCATTTGCGAGAAAGAGTCCTCATCTGCGAACTACAGTAACAGGCCTGGAACTGCATCATCAGATATATAGAGGCACCGCAGAAGCGAAAGGAGAAGCCGCATAAGGGAGATTCTTCGCAGGTGAGATCGTTGGACCGCAAAAGCGGCCTTCACACCTGCGTGCCAGCCTCCGTAAAAGCGAGCGATCTCCCAGGATTTCATGACCGCAGAAGCAGCCAAGCTCACGCAGAAGTAGATCCACACCTGCGCTCTAAAGTGTCGCAGGTGCGAGACACCAGAAACATACCTGATCAAAATGATGAAAAACATCTGAAACTTGACTGAAACTCGACTGAAACACGAACGGGGCCCCGAGACCCCATCCAAGGATACCAACAAGTTCTATAACCTAACACGGACTCGCTCGGGACCTCAAATCATATCAAAGAACGACAAAATTATGAATCAAACTTATGAACTTCCAAATCTTCCCACTTCTAAAACTCGTACCGAAACCTATCATAACAACCCGAAATGACGTCAAAATTTGCAGACAAGTCCCAAATAACATAAAGGAGATGTTCCAACTCTCGGAATCGCATTCCGACTCTGATATCACCAAAGTCAACTATTGGTCAAACCTTTCCACTTTCCAAACTTCAACTTTCGCCGAAATGCTTCAAATCACCCTACGAACCTCCAAAACCAAATCCAGACGCACGCCTAAGTCCAAAATAACCATACGATGCTGCTCAAAATCAAATGCTGCCGAATGGAACTTAAATTCTTAAAATGACTGGTCGGGTTTTTACATTCTCCCTCTCTTAAAACAAACGTTTGTCTTGGAACGTTCCAAGAATCGCCTCGAAGCCTTCAAATCACTGAATGCACACCTCCAACATACACCTGCGGTTGATATCACGTCACCCCAATCCACATAAACCTGACGACACCATAATTTAGTCTTTATACCAACACCGATAAGCCTTAGAGTCAAAATTCTCATCTTCTATTCATTTCCAAAAGAACCGATTCTAAATCCATACCCGGTATTAGTCTCAACTAGCTGCAACAACTCATGCCTACACCTACAAGGTACGACCACATGACATAACATACCACACATAGGCCCATAATAACACTTCTGATCATAATAGCTGACCGTAATCTAAAACCACCATTGACAATTAGCCTCATATCCGAAGGGAACCCGTTTCAAACCTCCACAATACTGAAGATGATGCAAGAATCACAAGGACCTCATAACTATACACCCGATTAAACAAGTCACAACTAACGCCATCGGGCACACACCTCGCAAGTTAAACCCAAGAAGCACACAACAAAAATGAGTGAATATATAAAAAGAAACACATAAGAGAAATATCCAGGCACAACTCGGTATCAGTACCATACTACAAATCAATATAAGAAGGAAAATGAAAGCACATGAAAAATCATAAGGATCTCATCCTGGTATCTCTCTCCACCGCGGCTTGCAACCCGGCTCAAACATATCAAATCACATGAAATCGCGAGGGTCTCACCTTCAACTCTAAATTACAGGTCAAATATACATCATACTAATTGAGATCTTCCACTAACTCAGTTCTGCCAATAAAATCACAACACTTACTAAACTCTCACCCCAGTAGAGTACCAAATCACAAATCGTATCCAAGAATATTCAGGAATTAAAGCAAAACCTACCATAATGGTCAATATGAATCACTCCTAGTATCACAACTCTCAATGAAGAATAAAGACAAATTATAGACACGGGCTACCACACATAGAATCTCCCAACAAAGGCAAACACATAAACATAGTGCAAATCATGAAACTCACCCATAAATGAAACCACAAATAAGGGAACTCGTCCCGATAAGCAGAACCAAAACGAAATATGAATGGTTCCCCTCTACAACAAATCAAAAACATACTTGTATGACATCATCTAGAACAACGGCCTCTAGCCTACTATATGAAACACATCAACGAGTCGGGCCTTCCGCTCTTGAGTGCCCCCTTCTCTCCTGAATACCCCAATGTGACACATCTCCTCGGAGTCTGGGGCAATCTCTCACCATGTGGCTGGTATCTCCACACTGAAAGAAACCTCTCTAATGATGTGGCTGTGGAAAATGTGTCGTACGAGTACCCTGAGACCCAAGAGCACCTAAAACGCTATGCGAAGCCAGAAGTTCAAACTGAACTAACTGACCCACAAAACCTCTACCATGTCGTAACTTGCCTCCAAAATAAGGACCATTAGATGTCTCCGACCTACGAGGCCTCCTCGTCTCCTTATCCTCTCTCTCCTGGCCTCGTCTATCTTCTCTCTCCTGATCCCATATGCCCTCTACTCGGCAAGCGGTCCCTACCACCTACTGAAATCAAACATCCAACTCTAACTCCCAGCCATGCTAAACCAAATATCATACCTGATCCCCTCAATGAATTTACACACACAGTCTCTAACTATAGCGACCAAAGCAGGTGCATGTCTGGCCAAATCACTGAATTTGACGGCATACTCTGAAACTGACATAGTGCCTTGGCGCAGCTGCTCAAATTCTGCGCGCCTTGCATTCCGAAGGGACTGAGGTACCAACTCTCGCAGGAACATCTCTGAAAACTAAACCCATGAAAGTGAAGCTTCCTCGACCAGGTTACCCAACTCATACACCCGCATCCACTGAGAAGCCACTCCCCTGAGCTGAAACGAATCAAAAGCAACCCCGCTCGTCTCCACAATTCCCATAGTGCAAAGAATGCGGTGACACTCCTCCAGGAAACCCTGGGCATCATCTGTCGCCAATCCACTGAAGGTAGGAGGGTGGTACTTTTTGTACCTCTCAAGTCTACGCTGTTCTTTCTCCGATGTTGCTTCCTTAATCACGGGCTGAAATAGAACCACATGTTGTGTCTCCATGACACCTGGAACTTGACCAACATGAATACGTTGCTCTAGAATGTGGGCAGCAGGAGTCTAAGATCCTCCCCTAGTCTGTGAAGTAGCTGATTCACCCGGAATCAATCCCGCAAGAGTCAATGTACTAAACATACTCAGGAATTGTGCTAAGGTCTCCTGATGTTCAGGGGTAGAAACAGGCACGACTTAATGTACTCAACACGTTGAGTCAAGTCGTTACATTCTCTCCCTCTTAAACAAATATTCATCCTTGAACGTGCCAAGAACCCTTGCGAAGTCATCAAATCACTGAATGTACTCACCATAGGCCCGACAACACTATCCCAACTGAAAATTATTCATTTTACCCACAGTAATAAACCTTAGAACCAAAATTTTCACCATATGATATTCCCAAAGACTCCATTACCACATCAACAAATGATATCAGCCTCAACCAGTTGCAACAAATCGTGCCTACACCCACGAGATACAACCACACAACGTAACACATCACACATATGCCTATAATAACATCTTTGACAACCATAGTTGCCCATAATCAAATATATCAGCGGCAATTAACCTCATACAAGCTAGATACCTATTCCAAACCTTCACAACACTCACGATAATGCAAGAAACATAAATATCCCATGACCATTAACTCAAATCAACAAGTCACATGTATCACCACCGAGGCACACACCTCGAAAGCTAAAACCCAATAAGCGCAACGCGAATATGACTGAATGTGCAATGAGTTACACATGAGAGAACTATCAAACAAGCCCGATAAACACAACTCCCCATCAGTACCATGCTACAAATCAATTCCACCAGGGAGAATCAAAACACATGAACTAATCACGCGGATCTCATCCTAATATAACTCTACCGTGGCATGTATCCTGGTTCAAACACATCAAATCACATGAACACGTGAGGAACCCATCCTCAGCTCTGAATCACAAGTAGAATACACATCACACCAATCAAAAACTTCCACTACCTCAATTCTGCAAACAAAATCCTAACACGCAATGGACTTCCCATACAAGTAGAGCATCTAACGAACAAAGCGTAACCAAACCATCAGGAATCACATCAAAACCTACCATAATAAGTAACAGAAAGTCACTTCTAGTCTCATAGCTCTCAATAGTAAAAATCAAGATGAAACGATAGACAGTACTATCACTATAGAATCTCCCAACAAGATTAAACATATAAGCTGAGTACAAAATCATGAAACTTACTCGTATGTGAAGCAAGATAGGATAACTCACCCCGATAAGAAAAATCGAATCAAAATAAGAATGATGCTCCTCTATAACACTTGAAACCATACCTGTAATGACACTATCTGGTGCAGCGGCCTCATCCATACCACAAAAATTATACCAACTGATCGGGTCTCCCCCTCTAGGGTGCTCTCGACCCGCTTGTCCTCCACCCCTAACTAGCTATGCAGGTGGAGTAACAAATGGAATGAATCCAATAGCCAGAGTGCTCTGAGAAAATCCCCCTTTCTTAAGTTTAGGACAATCTCTTATGATATGCCTAGTATCACCACACTCATAACAACCCCTCTGTGGGTCCGGATGCTCGTACTGAGTTTGTGCCATATAACTAGAATAACTGTTGTAGGAACCCAGTGCAGGTGGCGCACTAAAAGATGACTGCCCCATATGGGTACCCTAACTAACTAGAGCACCACGAGTAATTTGAAGTGCGAGAAATACGAGACGACTGCCCAAGCCTCTGCCATGATGGATCATCACTGAAGAGTAGAATCCACAGGATCCTCCAGAACCTGACCTCTTGGTCTCCTTATCCTCCATCTCATCACCCCGAATATGCTCTAACCTCTGGGAAATCTCCACAACCTACTAAAATGGAGTATTAGTCTCCAACCCCCAAACTATGATAAATCTAAGACCATAACTAAGCCCCTCAATAAATCTGCAAACTTGCCTTTTAACTGTAGGAAACCAAGTAGGTGCATGACGAGGTAACTCACTGAACCTGATGGCATACTCTGACACCATCATAGTTCCCTGGTGCAGCTGCTCAAACGATGCACGCCATGCATCGCGGAGGGTATGGGAAACAAAATACCTCAAGAACATCTCTATAAATTGAGGCCAAGTGGGTGGTGCTGCATCAGATGGTCTACCCTCCTCAAAACCCAGCTACCACTTATACGCTACTTAGCACAGCTGAAATGTAGTAAAAGAAACTCCGCTCACATCCACAATACCAATGGTGCGGAGAATTCGATGACACTTCTCTAGAAAACTCTACGCATCATTGGTAGCCATGCCACTGAAAGTAGGTGGACAATACCTCTTGAACCGCTCAAGCCTCTTTTACTCCTCCTTTGATTCCCTTGGCCTGACCTCAGGCTGAACTGAAATAATAGGATGTGCTGGAACCACACCTGAAACCTGACCAATGTGAGCCCACTGCTCTAGAGTACGGGCGATGGGAGTCTGAGCTCCCCCCAATCTACAAAGGCTGGTACAACGGAGACCAATCCTGCCTGAGACAATATACCAAACATATTCAGGAGCTGCACTAAAGTCTCCTAAAGTCTGGGGGTAACAAGAGGCACCTCCAGGAATTGCCCCCCAACTGGAGCTACTAGTGGCTCCTCAACTGCTGCTCCGATAGGTGCTCTAACTGCGGCGCGTGCCTCTCCTCAGCCTCTACCTTGGCCCCAGCCTCTCGTGGCACTAGCAAGGGTCACGGTTGTCTTCTCAGCTTATCTAGTAGCGCGTGTCCTCACCATCTGTGAGAGAATAGAGATACAAAGGCTCAAACTTTGAAATCAACAAATTCACATGACAGGAATGAAAGAAGTGTAGATTTTTTTATAATAGTTCTGTAGCCTCTCGAAAGTAAGTACAAACATCTCAGTACCGATCTGCAAGACTCTACTAAACTCGCTTATGACTCGTAGCACGTATAAACCTAGAGCACTGATACCAACTTGTCATAACCCCGATTTCCCTCTACAGGATGTCGTGATGGCACCTGGTCTTTAAGACTAGGTAAGCCTAACACTTACTAAATAAATGGAAAAATTCAACCAAAAACTAATAAACATTAAACATAAATTTCTATATAAAGACAACAATCCCAAAATTCGTAGTACAAGTCATAAGCTCTATTGAGTTCAGTAGAAAATGTCTAAGTACAATTGTTCCAGAATAGAAATAAATTGTACATAAATAACTTTCGAAGGTGACTCTGAGGCCTGCGAACGCAACGGCAAGTATACCTTGAAGTCTCCACAGAAATATCGGATCTGCTATCTAACAATCCACAGACTCTGAAGTACCTGGATCTGCACAAAAATGTGCAGTACTGTAGTATGAGTACACCACGATCGGTGCCCAGTAAGTATCAAGACTAACCTCAGTGGAGTAGTGACGAGGTACAAGTCAAGACACTGACTAGACAAAGTAACCTGTACAGTATAGAATTATAAAGCTAATAGTAGAAAGAAAAAACCATTAAATGACAACAAAATAAACATTTGATTTAAACAGTATAGCAACAAGAACACCGAGAAATATCATTGAAACCACATAAGGAATA
This sequence comes from Nicotiana knightiana, assembly GCA_005239525.1. Classification (NCBI taxonomy): domain Eukaryota; kingdom Viridiplantae; phylum Streptophyta; class Magnoliopsida; order Solanales; family Solanaceae; genus Nicotiana; species Nicotiana knightiana. The sequence goes on along the minus strand of ML387147.1, from coordinate 81,605 downwards.
CAGAGGACAATCAATTAATCAAGTTGTGCTAACACAAGATTCGCAAGGAAAACACCCTGTGACACCTCATCTCTTAGTCCAAAGTCATAGGTCTCAACCCACCATCATTTACTCATGGCACCTCGTGCCCACATATGGAATCACAATCGCACATACAACTCACGCCAATATCTAAATCCACCTGACATGATCACATGCTCACATTCACAATTTGCCCGGCGTGGTCACAGGCTCACAATCATAATCTCCTCGACATGATGATAGAGTAACAATCACAATCCACCTGGCATAGTCACATGCTCACAATCACAATTCGCCCTTCATGGTAGCAGACTCAATATCAACATGGAAATAGATAATAAGAGAACACATGGGCATGATCAATAAATGTCAAGTTTCATACTCCTGAGCTAGTATAAGTGGCATGCTACGGTGTATGTTTGTGCGAGTGTACTACTGCAGTCTAAGTCAACAAGTAATATCAAAGACAACGAGTAGCTCATCGAAACAACAAATCAAGTCATGTAAGGTGTATGAAAAACACAATGAAAAGCACACCATCATACGAAAATCCCCAACACAATGTTTCCAAACCATCACAAATCATCCCTGACATTTCCACCCTTACCTCTCCTATAGCCATCCATATCACTTTGTGTAATAGCCACCCTTTTCACTCAGCCCTGACAATACTGCCACCCTTATCTCCGCAATAGTCATCCGTATCACTTCGTATAAGAGCCACCCTTATCACACCGCATGGACAATAATACAATAGCCCCCCTTATCACTTCGTTCATTCAACAACGATTAAATGTCACCCTCATGCTCTGCATAACAACAACAGTGAAATGCCACCCTTATACTACACATAACAACAATGGTGAAATTCCACCCTTATACTCCGTATAACAAAAATGGTGAAATGCCACTCTTATACTCCGCATAACAACAATGGTGAAATTCTACCCTTATACTCCACATAACAAGAACCAAAACAACACAACAATTCACAAATGCTAACATCACAACAACACGACATATCAACTCGTAACTCAACAAGGAATGACATAGTGTATAAAATCTAACAGCATCAATAATTCCACACCAGATAGCCCACGGCTCAAACAAAATGTGTATAAAATCTCAATAACAACAACAAGAATGGGAAAGTAACTCAACAAGGAACTACACCCCCTTTTTACACAACTTCAATTAAAATTGATTAATGACTTTCGATAACCTCAATTCCAATTAACTTTTTAAGGATAAACTCTATAGTGAAAGTATTTCCATGAAATGAAAAACTCGAGCTCCTAGTGTATGAATTAGTTTAACAATGAACGGGATGGCACGAACAAGTACTACGTCTAAATACATGTAAATAACCCCGCAACAAAGGGGATATCATGTAAAACAACTTCAACTAAGAATAAATCCACAATAAAAGAAATTACATAATGATAAAAGTGATAACAACTTCATATAAAGCATATAAGAGCAAACTCAACAAGTAAAGAATGTGATATGTAACGACAAGCTTAAATAAAACATGTGATAATAGACGAATAAAAGATACAACATGTGCTAATAATTCCAAATGAATAAATGAAAGAAGCCTAAGAGTCTAAGCATGTCAATTTCCACATATAAGCCCGAGTACATACTCTTCACCTCGCGTACATGGCTTTCACATGACAGAAATAGAACAAACGACTCGAATCCTAATGGGTAGTTGCCCACCCTAATTAAGCAAGATACTTACCTCAAACAAGCTAAAATGATACTCTAAACTGAACTTCTCGTGTGAAACAATCTCCGAACGGCTCAAATATAGCCAAAGTAACTTAATATCATAATTAAAAACCATAGGAAATAATTTCGGATAAAAAAGTTTTGATATTTAATGAAAACTAAAAGTCAAACCCGAGCTCTCAATTTGGAATCAAAAAAAATTTATAAAATTCGAACACCAATTCAATTACGATTCCAACCATACTAATTTCATCCAATTGCAACTCTGAATCGATGTTCAAAACCCAATTATTCTCTTTAGAAAAGTTTTGATAAAACCCCCAATTCTCCAATCAAAATATGAATTAATTCAAAAATGAACTATTGTAATCATGTTAAAATAAAAAAAAAATAAGATTATATACTGACCCCCATGAAAATACGAGAATAACGCTGCAAAAATCACCTCAATGAGAGCTTTAGAACTAAAGATATGCTCACAATACTAAAAGACCGCAGTCTGATTTTTTTTATACACATTTCCACTTTTGCGCCCAAAAGGCCGCACCTACACATTTCCAGCTGCCATTTCCGCTTTTTTGGACCATTTTTCGCACCATCGGGGTCGCATATGGGGACCCAACTTCGCAGCTGCGAAGCACCAGCACCAGCACCAGCTCTCTTCTCCGACACAAAAACCAGCATAACTTCCTCTAACTATGTACAATTCGATGATTGTTTTTTATATGGATCTGTAATTATGATACGGATCTAAAGCTTCAATAAAAACATAAATTGGAGGTTATTTTTATATTGTGTTGCCATTTATGCTTGAAGAAACGATGTCGAAACATAAAAATGAGTGCAACACAACCCAAACCTATCCGATGCACACCAGAGCTCCTCAGGACCCCGTCCAAACATACCAATAATTCCCAAAATATAACGTGCACCTTTTCAAGGCCTCAAATCATATCAAACAACATCAAAACTACGAATCGTACCTCAAATTGAATTTAATGAACTTATGAACTTTCAACTTCTACAACTCCCGCCGAATCATATCAAATCAACTCGGAATGACGTCAAACTTTGTATGCAAGTCCCAAATGACTCAGCATATTTATACCAACTCCCAAAATCAAAATACAAAACCGATATCAATAAAGTCAACTACCGGTCAAACCTCTCAACTTTCCAAACCTTCGATTTTCCATCTTTCGCCAAAATGCATCAAATCAACCTATGGAACTTCAAATCCAAATCTGGAAATACGACTAAGTCCAAAATCACCATATGAAGCTGTTGGAATCATCAAAATACCATTTTGAAGTCATCTACACAAAAGTCAAACTCCGGTCAACTCTTGCCACTTAAGCTTCTAGAACAAGAATCATTCTTCCAAATCAATCCCGAATCATCCGAAAACTGAACCCGGCCACACACGCAAATCATGATTCACAATAAAAAGTTGCTTGAGACCTTAAGACACTGATTAGAACGCTAATTATCAACACATCTGGTCGGGTCGTTACAACAGCACTTGAAGAACCTCATTCATTTCAAGGGGCTCTTGGGGCACTTTCTCCCTTACATCCAATTCCCTTATTAGAATATTTTATCTTTTTTTATCTTTATCCACCTCTATCATTTTCTCACCAATATCACTTGCATAATATAACAAAGACATAAGCTTTTTCAAAAACTTATCCACTAGGCACAACACTCGAAGGACATTCATGTTCATCTTCAAATCTATGTAATACCATCTCTAGAATCATGTACTTCCCCTTGAGAACCATCTACCATTATTTATAACTTTCAGGCTCCAATGTCTTACTGTTATCCTTATCAATACAATCGATAAGCCCTAGAATTTGGGGACTCATGTATCTAGGATTTGGTTCTTGGACAAATCTATCATTTAAATAATACCAATTTGGGGATCAATGGATGAAGTATCACTAACAAAATTTGGTATGCTTAGGTTCATATGATACATATTTGGAAAGGTTTTCTTGTTGAACATGAATTTCTCAAACATAAAAGGAAATAACACAGTTTTAAAAGCAACATATAACGACCCGACTGGTCATTTTGTGCATCTGCATTGCGTTCCCTATTTGATAATTCATGTATGCTTGTTTTTAATTTTGTGACTTGCGGGGATGGTTGGTTTGATTTTGGAAAAGTTTTGGAGTGAAGTGAAATACTAAGCTCTATTATTGGAAGCTTAATTATCAGAGTGGACCAATGTTTACCTTTTGTGCAAATGATCTCGGGTCGGTATTTTTCTGGTTCCAATAGGTTTGTATGGTAATTTTGAACTTGGGAGTACATCCGCATTTTGATGTGGAGATTCCTAGGATGTTTTTTCTCTAATTACCAAAATTTGGAAGTTCGAAACTTTTGGAAAGTTCATAGGTTTAGAGTTGACTTTGATGATATCGGACTTGGATTGTAGTTTTAGTACTTGAATAAGTCTGTTTTATCATTTGGAGCTTGTGTGCAAAGTTTCGTTGCATTTCGAGTTTATTAGGCATGAATCAGACGCTCGATTTAGAATTATGAAGTTCTTGAACTTGAAGGAATGCAAATGAGTTTTGATGCTTTATTCTTTATTGTAGATGTTATTTTAACGATTTGAGCTTATGAGCGAGTTATTTTGAGGTTTATATACTTGTGTATATATTTAAAGCGGGACTCGAAGGACTCAGGTGAGTTTCAAATTGATTTTGAGTTGATTTTAGAAATTGGGAGATTTCTTATGCTGCAGACGCATTTGCAATGTTGTGCTCGCATTTGCAAGGTCTGCATATGCAAACTTTTTATCGCAGTATGTGGCTAGGAAGGCCAATTTCACATTTGTGAAGCTGGTGTCACAATAGCGATATTCGCTTTTGCAATGGGATCTTCCCATTTGCATTGGTTGGTCGCATTTGCGGGGTTCTTAGTCGCATTTGCAATGTTTGTTCCTCAGGGGATCTGTTCGCTTTTGCGAAACTTTTTCCTCATTTTCAAGGGTCGCATTTGTGAACCCCTTGTCGCATTTGTGATACATGCAGCTAGTCATTATGAGGCATTTCGAGATTTTGTTCATTCTTCCATATTCTTAACCCGAGACTTAGGAAAGGTGATTTTGGCTTGCAGACTTTCGCACAAGGTCTTATGTTAAGTGATTTCTACACATTTTTTGTATTATTTCGAGAATGTTCATGGATTATTAAGACCCAAAACATAAAGTTTTGGGAGAAATTTAATGGTTTTTCCTACAACTTAAGAAAGTAAAAACTGGGGTTCTTGACTCGGCTTTTGACCATGTGGATCTGATTGACTTATGTTGACTTTTTGAGAATTCAATAAAGATCAAAGCTTTATTGTTTGGAATCGATTCCTATTGTCACGATTTCAAAATCCAACCTTAAGAATCGTGATGGCACCTAGTCTCTAAAACTAGGTAAGCCTAATACCTAAAGTTTTTTTCTATAAATAACCAACTTAAATATATAATATAAAACTGATAAATAAAATAATGTAGCGAAAGACAAATAATAATTATACAACTCCAAAACTGGTCGTATAGAGTCTGAATATCTACTGAAATACACTAAAATCTCTAAATACTATACTGCTTTGAAATGGAGATAAACATTTGTAAAGATAATATCAGGAAGTGACTCTGAGGCACGCGAATGTCAAGCATGTATACCTTGAAGTCTCCAGCCGCGCAGACAAAAATTTCATAACCAGCACGATCTGAAGTACCTGGATCTGCATAAAAATGTGCAGAAGCATAGCATGAGTACACCACAGCAGTACCCAGTAAGTATCAAGACTAACCTCGGTGGAGTAGTGACTGTTGTACCCTATTTTGCACGAGTCAAAATAAGATTCAACTTGTGGTTTCTCTATTGTTGATGAAAGAGAGTCGCCACCTAATACTTAAAGGTATATTAGGGTACCTATTTAATTTCCAAAGGTCGTATTCTTCTTTAGTCTTTTAACTGCTAAGATTATGGGTAAGGGTTCTTGTTCTTCTAAAGGGAAGGTGTTAGACACCTTTTAAAATCTACCTGAGGTAGCTCCATAGGACATAGACTAGATTTAGGATTAATTTTTTGTAGTATGCTTTAACTAGTGGTTAAAAGTGTATCATACCATATATTAAGGCATAATGCCTATAAGGGAAGAGTGTAATTTAAAGAGGTATGAGTTTATAAAAGAATCTTTGGGAAAATAATATTAGTACATATATGCTTGAAAAGAGCTTTTGAAGATAGAATGTTTGTATGAAAATGTGTAAAAGAGAAGCTAAGTTAAAACATTTTTGTTTCCTAAAGCATAGAAGTTCATATTACTCTAATGAGGTGAAGGTGTTATGAAAATAAGCCTAAGATATACCTTGATTTTTTAATATTAGGCTTGAAGAAAACTGTTTGAAAGTCCTTGTTTTGGGGTAGCAACACCTTTGTTTTCGAAAGGAGTTGATTTCCTTTTAGAAAGTTAAACTCGTAAGTTAGTTCTAATTTTTTTCTTTTTTGAAAGAGGGATTGCTTCCTTTTACTTGGCCTTTGGGATTCAAAAACTTTAAGAAAGAGTTAGCAAGGCATAGTAAATTAATAACAGCTCATGATTAACGGATGTAGAATTAATTGCTAACTAATGCTTCTTTTAATCATAAGTTCTTTAAAACTTTCCTAAGTTATTTTATGAATTAAAAGATAAAATAAAGAATTCAATCCAATATATAATTGTCATATACATGTGAGATAAAATAATAAGAACACAGTAAAGAATAACGACATAGTGAAACTATTGAATAACAAAAACAGTAAATAAAGGAGCAAAGGGAAAGAAAGGACTTTGGTGTTTGGGCCTCAAAGAGGCAGGCCCAGCAATACAGGGATGAGCAATAGTTAACTCTGCTCCTTTTGAGAGATAGCAAAGATGGACTTGGGCCTGAGTTCTTAAAGAACTCAGCAGGTCCAAATCATTATACATGTTTAAAAAAAAGATAAAGTCATTAGAAAGATAATATCATATACATGATCATGCATGGGAACTTGGAAGCACAGAATAAAGGGAAGATAACTAACAGTATTTAAACACTAAGAAGGTTATACTAAAGGGGTGATTATGTATAGTATATTATCCACATTGAACACTTTTCATTGTCATTAAACACTAAAACCAAAAGAATAACAAGTGTCAATGAATCAATGACCAAGGAGAGAATTTCACCCATGGTCAATACCCCCTTTGAATCCCGGACACTTCAAAGTTCACAAAGGTCTCAAGGCCAAAAGCAATGCTTGTGCCGGGGAGAGCAGCCCGACCTAGAGTTATACCCTACTCCCAAATACCGCTAACCACAAACGACTCATTCTTCCGTATAGGTTTGAGTTCCAACGAGGCTCTTTCAATGTAAACCAACTACTATGACATTCCCTACCATATAAGCATACCCTTTCTTAGCATAATAACATAGGAATTATAGAAATAGTTTATTCTTCATGACTATGTTTCCAGTATTAAATGAATGAAACACATATTGATCAGGTTTAAAAGTCAAGTTTCCAAGAACACATGGAGATAGGAACACTTATACCATCGTTGCAAAATAACCAAACAACTAGAGTCACATATCTCACAGACAGATAACAACACATAGTTTAGAGTTGCAATAGCTTAGGGGTACATATGATATTGCTCTAATAGATTAATCACATATTAGTTAAACATCAAATCATGTCATTAACACACACATAGGTTAAAAATACTACTTGGAACCTTTTGAAATCCTCAGTAAGTATGTACACTATGACATGGGCAAGTTATTGTACTTAATCAATAACAACAAGAGGTTTCTCCAAGTCCAAGTTCAATTTAGGTTAACAGGAAAAGAGAAGCTGAATGCAGTTTTTAAACAATGTTCAAAAGCATGAAGTCATGAGGTATAAACAAAGATTTATACCAAACTTTAACTCATCCAAACATATATAGATTTCAACCAAAGTTATGACTCACAAGATATGATGAGTCTCATCCATTACAAAATTAGATTGTCAGTATCATTAAGGGTTTAAGAACAGGGAAACATCATACTAAACAGACTTAACTCAGTTGTACATACTAGGGGTTAACATCTAGACATGGTGGAGTTGCATTCAACTTATAAAACAATTAACATACAAATACAACAAACACAAATACAATCTAATTCATAAGAGGTAGGTTGATCATAACAAAATATGTGTGGAATGACCATTGATGTTCATAGAAGTTAATCCTAATAAAACGGTTTCATACTTAGGGATACAATTAACATCTAGACATGTATATGAAGCTTTCATAGTGATGACTCAAGGAATACTTAAAGATTAACAAGCACTTATGTAATGAAAGATGTCATTCAAGCACTTAAACTTCATATATTTTGGTTAAGTGATGAAGAGTTAAATTGTGAGCTTTTATGTTTGTTCTATTTAGGTATCAGACAACAACCTTAGCAACAAAATGTAGAAAATAGTATGGCCGGGGTAAGGATCATTGTAGGGTCATTAAAAGTAAACCTGAAATCTATGCAAACACGAAAGTTCATTAAGGCATATTAGGTATCTTAAACACATAGGTTGTTTAATAGGCATGCTTGATATAGAAATAAAAGTCAAAGTCATTATGAGCTCATAGTAACTTAATCAACGCTGATAAAGTATAATAGATAACCACAAATCAATAATAAATTCATGGTGAACTATAATAAACAATTATAGATTAGCACCAAACACTATAAATGAAAACCCTTAACAGGAAAACAATAGTTCATTCATGATTTTCAAATAAATCAATCAAAGGGAGAGTCGGAGTACACTGACATTTTCTAGGGCCGCAGACCAACATGGTTTCTAACTTAGCAGTATGAAAACCAAGATTTCAATCTCTTGAGCAGTGAAGAAACTCGGAAAACAAAAGGAATATATATCAAAAGAAAACTAGCATCTTAACTCGTATGAAATTTTAGACTACTGCTTGGTGTGATTGAAGGTTGTTCGATGATGTTAGGTGTAGTTGGTTGTGTTATTGGTGAGAGAATTAAGACTCCTATTTATAGTGGCATTCAATGCCTTAGGCTCAACCAAATTCTAAATCAATAGTGGAGAGTGACGAAAGGGTAGTGATGTGAGCATAATCAAGTGAAAATCTAAGTAAACAGAGGGAAATCAATAGTGATTTTACATGAGAAGGGGAAAGTTGACCGTTGAAGGAAAACACCATCGGTTAAGAGCCTCAATGTCCATAGGTCAATTTGCTTGACCTCTTGACCAAGAATAAGTATGATAACACTGTAAAATGGCTATGCATTCCACCGATTTGAAAGAATGAATGGAGAAATCAGACGAATAGAAGTTTCATCTTTTACATCTAGGATTTCAAATTGGAGATTTTGAATTGATGATAGAAGTACATCTTTTAATGCATTATAAGGGTTTTTCCTAAAGTTATGACATAACTCTTTCAGGTTGCCTACGTATCCAAAATGGAATCAGATCTTAATGTAATTTGTAGATGATGATAAAAATATGATGAAGATGACCGAGCCTGACTCAGGCAGCTTACGTATGCAAATGGAATCAGGTTAAGACGTAGTTCAATTAAAATTGTCACGACCCTAACTCCTAAGTCGGTCGTGATAGTGCCTATCATGGAACTAGACTTGTCAACCATTACAGACTATCATAATATTTCATAACTTCCCAAACTTAGCAGATTTTAAAACAGCAAATTGNTATATATATATATATACTGCAGTGGCATGCAGCCCGATCCTTATAACATGCGTTGCGATGTGCAGCCCGATCCATATAATAATCGACTGCGCCCACTGGGGGTTTATAGACTCCGGAGGGGCTCCTACTGCTCAAGCGCTATATTTGTTGCAGCGTGCACCTTATCCAATATGTACATTATTGCGGCGTGCAACCCGATCCATATATAACATATATGTAGATATGTTGCGGCATGCAACCCGACCCATATATAATTTATATTGATGCGGCGTGCAGCCCGATCCATATGTAATATGTAACATATATATTGTTGCGGCGTGCAACCCGGTCCATAACTATCCTCACATACTCGGCTCTTGTCCTGACTCAGTCATCCTCACAAACCACTCGGGCAATTCATCTCAACTCACGGGACTCAGCCCAAAATACTTCTCAGAGTTTCAAAGCAGTGTGATAATAGTGAAAGTAACAACAAGTGGTAAACATGACTGAGTTCACGGATGTTCTATCGGGATAGTGGGAGAATAGAGTAACAATACCTCTAAGGGTCTAAACAGGTCGGCACAAGGCCCCACACACTGCTCACAACCCATAAACAAGTATAAATTTCTAAAATACAGGACATCGTAAGGTTTCAAATCGNCACTTCCCCAAAACCTGGAGTCAATTGTCATGAGCATCTAGGACTGTAAATACAATGTACAATAGAGTGACTTGCTACTACAAAAGTCTGAAGTACGAAAGACAAAAACTCTGAACTGAGGAAAGGGAAGGAAAGGAGGTGAGTTAGGGACGCTGAGCAGCTACCTCGATCCTCGATCAAACTCCAAGCACATCCAATAATCAACTAGTGAGATGGTCCGGTACCTGGATTTGCACACATAGGTGCAGGGAGTAACGTGAGTACGCCAACTCAGTAAGTAATCAAAGTAACTAAAAACTTGAGTGTAGTGACGAGCATTTATAAATCATGTAAATCCATATAATGAGTAATAGTGGAAAGAAATAAATCAAGTCGGGAATCTACCTTCCAAATATTTCATAAAACTCCAATTTCCATTTAAAAATCTCGCATAAAAATATTTATCCAGCATTTATCATCAGAGGATCAGTGTAAAGAAGAGTGAAAACCAAATTTTCATAAGATATAAGCCCCTANTACAATCGTTACTTACCTCAAAACATCCCAAAAGCTACTCCGCGATGCTCTTGCCCCTCGAATTTGCTCCCAAAATATTCTGAATCTAACCAAAACCAGATTAACGTCATCAATATACGCTAAAGGAACAAAACCCAATCGTAAACTATCAATTTAGACACAATTCTCGAAATTCGGCCAAACCCGAGCCCTAAGCCCACGTCTCGGAATTCTATAAAATTTACATTACAATAATCCTCATCTTCCCACGATTCTATACATACCAAGAACACCAAAATCAGACCACAATTGCCCACTCAAATGATCTAAAGAAATTTCCAATTCTCATGCACCTAACTTGCCCAATTTTGGGTTTAAATTTCCGGTTTAATTACTTAGAAAATGACGTAGAATTGAGTTGTGAAATTGAAAGTCTTACCTCCAAGTGATTCTCTTTGATTTATTCTTCGAACCCTCTCAAAGAGCTCCAAACCCACTCAACAATGGAGGAAATTAGACAAAAATTCGCAAAAATGGTCTTTTAAAACATTCTGCCCGGCACTAAATATTAACTCACAGCGATAGCGGGACCACCCACGCGATCGCGAAGAACAAACTTACTGCCTCCAATTTTTTTCATTGCGATAGCACCATTACCCATGAGATCGCGAAGCTTCGACTCCCTGACCTATGCGATCACGTACTCATTCACACGGTCGCAAAGAACAATTGCAACAACCACACGCGCCCCCTTTTTCTTCTATGCGATCGCACAAGGAACCACGCGACCGCAGTGCTCAAGCTGCCAACCTATGCGATCGCAAACTTTATCATGCGATCGCATAGAAAAAATCTTCCTACCGCAAACTTTACTCTATGCGATCGCGTATGAACTCACGTGATCGCAATGAACAAACCACTGCTGCTAAAACACCAAAAACCCAGCAATTTCCCAAATACCAAAAGTGCCCGTTTGATCATCCGAATACACCCAAGGCCCCCGTTACCTACACAAACCTACCAACATATCCCATAACACCATTCAAATTTAGTCGAGCCTTCGAAACACCAAAACAACACAAAAACACCAGAATCACATCAAATTCAACCCTATGAACTTTGAAATTTCTAAATTTCGCCAATGGTGCCGAAACCAACCAAAACACATCCGATTGACCTGAAAATTTGCACACATATCCAAGATGATATTACGAACCTGCTCCAACTTTTGGAATTCCATTCCGACCCCGATAGCCTATTTTTCACAGCTGACCTGAAATCTCCAAAAACTAACTTTCGCCAATTCAAGCCTAATTCTACACCGGACATCAAAACTTCATTTCGAACACTTTTAAGACCCAAATCACCTAACGAAGTTATCCGAGCCATAAAATCCACATTCCGAGGTCGGTTACCAATAAGTCAACTCCCAGTTGACTTTTTGAACTATTAAACTAATTTAAGAGACTGTCTCTGTTCTAACCACGACCACTCTGAACCCGAACCAACCGACCCAACACAACATAAATAGGCTAAGAAACATATGATAAAGCAGAAACATGGGAAATGGGGATAATCTCACGGAACGACCGGCCGGCTCGTTACATCCTCCCCCTCTTAACAAACGTTCATCCTCGAACGGGTCTAGAAACATACTTGGAGTCTCGAATAAGTGAGGATATCTGCTCCGCATCTCCCGCTTGGTCTATCATGTGGCATCCTCCACCGGCTTTCCTCTCCACTGAACCTTCACTGAAGCTATATCCTTAGACCTCAGCTTTCTGACCTAACGACCCAAAATAGCCACTGGCTCTACCTCATATGACATATCACCCTCTAGTTGAACCGTGCTGAAGTCCAAAACATGAGACGGGTCACTAACATACTTCCGGAGCATCGAAACATGGAACACCGGATGAATACTCGATAAGCTGGGAGGCATGGATAGCCTATAAGCCACCTCCCCAATCCTCTGAAGCACCATAAAAGGCCCAATTAACTGGGGACTCGGCTTTTCCCTCTTCCCGAACCTCATAACACCCTTCATGGGTGACACCTTCAGTAGCACCTTATACCTAACCATGAAAGACACATCTCGGACCTTCCGGTCCGCATAACTCTTCTGCCTAGACTGCGTCGTGCAAAGCCACTCCTGAATAAACTTCACCTTACCTAATGCATCTTGAACCAAGTCTGTTCCCAATAGCCTAGCCTAGCCTCGCCCGGCTCAAACCAACCAACCGGAGATCTGCACCTCCTACCATATAAGGCCTCATACGGAGCTATCTAGATACTCGACTGGTAACTATTATTATATGCAAACTCCGCGAGTGGCAGAAACTGGTCCCACGAACTCCCAAAATCAATGACACAGGCACGCAACTTATCCTCCAAAATCTGAATAGTACGCTCCAACTGCCCGTCAGTTTGAGGATGAAATGTAGTGCTCAACTTAACCTGAGTACCTAACTCCCTCTGCACGGCCCTCCAAAACTGGGATGTGAACTGAGTACCTCTGTCAGAAATGATAGAAACTGGAAACCCGTGCAATTGGACAATCTCCCTGATATAAATCTTAGCTAACCACTCCGAAGAATAAGTAGTACCAACAGGAATGAAGTGCGCGGACTTGGTCAGCCGATCCATAATAACCCACATAGCATCAAACCTCCTCGAAGTCCGTGGGAGTCCAACTACAAAGTCCATGGTGATTCGCTCCCACTTCCACTCCAGAATATCTAATCTCTGAAGCAATCCACCTGGTCTCTGGTGCTCATAGTTGGCCTGCTGACAGTTGAGACACCGAGCCACAAACTCAACAATATCTCTCATCATCCGCCTCTACCAATAATACTGTCTCAGATCCTGATACATCTTTGCGACACCCGGATGGATGGAATACCGTGAACTATGGGCCTCATCTAGAATCAAATCTCGAAGTCCATCCATATTGTGCATGCAAATCCGGACCTGCATCCTTATGACCCCTTCATTACCAATAACCACATCCCTGGCGTCACCGCGACGGACCCTGTCCTGAAGAACGAGCAAGTGTGGATCATCATACTAGTGTGCTCTAAGCTGATCATAAAGATAAGACTTGGAGGATACACAAGACAATACTCGGGGGAGATTTGATAGATCCAATCTCACCAACTGACCCGCTAAAGCCTGAACATCAAGTGCTAATAGCCGCTCTGCTACTGGAAAGTAGGCTAGACTCCCCAAACTCTACGCTCTACGACTCAGGGCATCGACCACTACATTGACCTTCCCCCGATGATATAAAATAGTGAGGTCATAATCCTTGAGAAGCTCCAACCATCTCCTCTGACGCAAATTTAGATGCTTCTGCTTAAGCAGATGCTACAAACTACGGTGATCAGTGAAAATCTCACAATGCACTCCATATAAATAATGACGCCAAATCTTCAAGGCGTGGACAATAGCTGCTAGCTCAAGATCGTGTACTGGATAATTATTCTCGTGCACCTTCAACTGTCTGGACGCGTAGTCAATCACCCTACCGTCCTGCATCAAAACCGCTCCAAGGACAACTCTCGAGGCATCACAGTAAACTGTATAAGAATCTGAACCCGTAGGAAAAACTAATATCGGAGTTGTAGTCAAAGCTGACTTGAGCTTTTGAAATCTCTCCTCACACTCCTCAATCCACCTGAACTGATCACCCTTCTGGGTCAGTATAGTCATAGGTGCTGCAATAGATGAAAATCCCTCTATGAATCGGCGATAGTACCCTGCCAAACCAAGGAAACTGCGAATCTCAGTAGCTGATGACGGTCTAGGCCAGCTCTACACCGCCTCTACCTTCTTCGAATCAACTTGAATACCCTCACTAGAAACCACGTGCCCCAAGAACGCTATTGAATCAATCCATAACTCACACTTAAAAATTTTTGCATACAATCTCTTCTCTCTCAAGGTTTGAAGCAAAACTCTCAAATGTTGCTCATGATCCTCCCGAGATTGGGAATACACCAAGATATCGTCAATAAACATGATGACGAAAGAATCCAGATAAGGCCGGAATAGAATGTGCATCAAGTGCATAAAGGTTGTTGGGGCATTGTTCAGCCCGAATGACATAACCAGAAACTCATAATGACCATATCTGGTCCTGAAAGCAGACTTCGGAATGTCTGGCCCCCGAATCTTCAACTGATGATATCTGGAATGCAAGTCAATCTTGGAAAATACCCTGGGACCATGCAACTGATCAAACAAGTTATCTATACGAGGTAAGGGATACCGGTTCTTCACCGTTACCCTGTTCAGCTATCGATAGTCAATACATATACGCATAGAACCATCCTTCTTCTTTACAAACAACATCGGTGCACCCCAAGGTGACACACTAGGCCCAATGAACCCCTTATCTAGGAGTTCCTGAAGTTGCTCTTTTAATTCCTTTAGCTCCGCTGGTTCCATACGATAAGGTGGAGTAAAAATAGGTTGAGTGCCTGGCACCAGGTCAATACCAAAGTCAATGTCCCTGTGAGGTGGCATGCCTGGCAGGTCTGCAGGAAACACGTTCGGAAAGTCACAGACCACAGGAACCGAATCAATAGTGGGAGTCTCACCACTGGCATCCCTCACAAAATACAAATACGATAAACACCCCTTCTCAACCATATGCTGAGCCTTCAGGTATGAAATCACCCTGCTAGGCACATACTCAGAAGAACCTCTCCACTCAACCCTTGAACATGCTGAGTAGCAGTAGGTCCACTAGGGTCTTCAGACCCCCAATAGATATCACACACGACCGATACACACGATCCACAACAATAGAATCGCCCACCGGAGTCGACACATGAACAGGCGTAACTAAAGACTCACGGGGCATATCTAGAAAATGGGCAAAATATGATGAAACATAGGAATATGTAGAACCAGGGTCAAATAAAGCCAAAGAATCTCGATGACAGACTAAGACAATACCTGCGATCACTGCATCGGAGGCCATAGCATCTGTCCTGGCTGGAAACGCATACATATGGGCATGACCTCCACCTGCTCGGTCTCCCCCTCTAGGGTGACCTCTAGCTGACTGACTACCACCCCTGGCTACCTGGGTGGGTGATGAAATAACTGGAGTTGAAGTCGAAGGTTGTCTCCTCAGCTGAGATGGGCCTCCAAGAAGATGAGGACACTACCTCCTCATATGTCCGAACTCTCAACACTCATAACAACTCCCTAGAGCTGGAGACGGGGACTGAAAAGAACCCATGGCACCAGAATGGCCATTAGGAGAACCATGCATAGAGGAACCCTGAATTGATGGTGCTCGAGCTGCACTCTGGGATGGAAGGCATTGAATGAAGAATGTCCTAGCTGAGAACCGCGGGGACTATGCCCCGAAGATGCACCACTATAGGCTGGGCGGCCTGACCGAGGAGACCTGAACAAATGGCATCAACCATGCTGAATCTGCCCCCTGGAAGGAGCACCACTAGAACCACCCGATCAACGAGGCCTTTTGACCTTCCTCCTTACCTGCTCCTTGCGGCAAACCGACTCAATATCTCGAGCAATATCAACAATCTGCTCGAAGGTAACACATGATACTCTCTCCCGATTCATAAAAAGATGGAGCTCATAAGTGAGACCATCCACGAACCTCCTAATCCTCTCCCTATCAGTAGGGACCAACTCGGTGGCATGACGAGCCAACTCTGAAAACCGCATCTCATACTGCGTCATTGATAGCTCCCCCTGACACAGCTGCTCAAAATGCATGCGATGCTCCTCCCTGTGAGACTGGGGTACATACTTCTCCAAGAAGATAGTGGAGAACTGCTGCCAGGTGAGGGGTGCTGAACCAACAGACATACGCCTCTCAAAGGACTCTCACCAAGTGAAAGCAGCACCGAAAAACTAAAAGGTAGCAAACGAGACCCCAATGGTCTCCAAAATCCCAGCAGTACGAAACATCCTCTGACACTTATCCAGAAAACCCTGGGCATCCACGCCCTCCGCACCACTAAATATCGGAGGCTTAAGTCTACTAAAGATCTCCAGCCTACGCTGCTCATCATCTGGCATAGCTGGACCCACAAAGTCCTGAACTGGAGCAACCGGCTGAGCTGGAACCGCCCCCGGTGTCTGATGGCCCTGAGTAACCTACTCAGGTGTCCGGGCAACTGGAGTCTAACTGCCTCCCCCGGCCTAAGAAGTAGCATCAATAGAAGATGTAGCAACTCCCTGAGCAAGGGTGGTACATACTGTCAAGAACTGGGCCAAGGTCTCCTGAAGACCCGGAATAATAATAGGCGCTGCCGGTGCCTGAGCCTGTCCTGCTGGAGCATCTGTGGCGGGAACCTGATCCTGAATAGTAGGGGGATCAACTTGTATTGCACTAGCTGTTGCACGGGCTGGCCTCTACCTCTACCACGGCCTCGACCGCGGCCTTGACCTCTCGCCAGTCTAGCTAGTGGCTAATCACCCTGATCGGTAGCGCGAGTCCTCACCATCTGTGAGAGAATGAAACAACAGAAGTTTAGATTTCCAGAATCAACAAAATGGCACGACAGAATTCAAGAAAAATGAGATTGTTCCTAAGGGTTCTGCAGCCTCTCGAAGATAAGTACAGATGTCTCGTACCGATCCGCAGAACTCTACTAAACCTGCTCATGACCGTTGAGTCCTATGTAACCTAGGCTCTAATACCAACTTGTCACGACCCAAAATCCTAAGTCGGTTGTGATGGAGCCTATCATGGAACTAGGCTAGCCAACCATTATAGACTATCATAATATATCATAACTTCCAAAACTTAGCAGATCTTAAAACAACAAAATGAGATGAACAATTTATACACTTCCCCAAAACCTGGAGTCAACTGTCATGAGCATCTAGGACCGTAAATACAATGTACAATAAAGTTACTTGCTACTACAAAAGTCTGAAGTACGAAAGACAAAAGCTCTGAGATGAGGAAAGGAAATGAGGTGAGATGGGGACGCTGAGCAGCTACCTCGATCCTCGATCAAACTCCAAGAACATCCAAAATCAACTAGGGCGATGGTCCGACACCTGGATCTGCACACAAAGGTGCAGGGAGTAACGTGAGTAAGCCAACTCAGTAAGTAATCAAAGTAACTAAAAACTTGAGTGTAGTGACGAGCATTTATAAATCATGTAAATCCATATAATGAGTAATAGTGGAAAGAAATAAATCAAGTCGGGAATCTACCTTCCGAATATTTCATAAAACTCCAGTTTCCATTTAAAAATCTCGTATAAAAATATTTATCCAACATTTATCATCAGAGGCTCAGTGCAAAGAAGAGTGAAAACAACATTTTCATAAAATATAAGCCCCTCTGGCACAATATCACTCACAAATAAAGCCTCTCGTGCAAGCCTCTCAGTCACTCGGGACTCCACTATTAGTATCTCATGCTCACACTAAACACTCGTACTCAGTAAGTACCATGAATACACACGACTGCTACGGCGGGCAGCCCGATCCAACACACACACACACACACACACACACACACACACGTATACATATATATATATATATATATATATATATATACTGCTGCAGCGTGCAGCCCGATCCTTATAACATACGTTGCGGCGTGCAACCCAATCCATATAATAGTCGACTGCACCCACTGGGGTGTATAGACTCCGGAGGGGCTCCTACAGCCCAAGTGCTATATTTATTGCGGCGTGCAGCCCGATCCAATATGTACATTTTTGCAGCGTGCAACCCGATCCATATATAACATATATGTAGATATGTTGCGGCGTGTAGCCCGAACCATATATAATCTACATTGTTGCGGCGTGCAGCCCGATCCATATGTAATATGTAACATATATATTGATGTGGCGTACAACCCGGTCCATAACTATCCTCACATACTCGGCTCTCGACCTGACTCAGTCATCCTCACAATCCACTCGGGCAATTCATCTCAACTCACGGGATTCAGCCCAAAATACTTCTCTGAGTTTCAAAGCAGTGTGATAACAGGGAAAATAACAACAAGTGGTAAACATGACTGAGTTCACGGATGTTCTATCAGGATAGTGGGAGAATAGTGTAACAGTACCTCTGAGGGTCTAAACAGGTTGGCACAAGGCTCCAAACATGGCTCACAACCCATAAACAAGTATAAATTTCTAAAATACAGGACATCATAAGGTTTCAAATCTAATACGCGGCTTAATGGTCGCTACGGGATGGACCAAGTCACAATCCATATCGGTGCACGCCCACACGCACTTCACCTAGATTTTGCATCACCTCATTTACCAAAACAATATCAAATACCGGGGTTTCATACCCTCATGTTTAGAGTTACAATCGTTACTTACCTCAAGACAACCCAAAAGCTACTCCGCGATGCTCTTGCCCCTCGAATTGGCTCCCAAATGCTCTGAATCTAACCAAAACCAGATTAACGTCATCAATACATGCTAAAGGAACAACATCCAATCGAAAACTATCAATTTAGACACAATTCTCGAAATTCAGCCAAACTTGAGCCCCGCGCCCACGTCTCGAAATTCTATAAAACTTACATCACAAGAATCCTCATCCTCCCACGATTCTATATATACCAAGAACACCAAAATCGGACCACAATTTCCCACTCATATGATCAAAGAAATTTCCAATTCATGCACCAAACCTCCCCAACTTTGGGTTTAAATCCAATAAATTTCCGGTTTAATTATTTAGAAAATGACATAGAATCGAGTTATGAAATTGAAAATCTTACCTCCAAGTGATTCCCTTCGATTTCTTTTGCAAACGCTCTCGAAGAGCTCCAAACCCACTCAACAATGGAGGAAATTAGACAAAAATTCGCAAAAATGGTCTTTTAACACATTCTGCCCAGCACTAAATATTAACTCACAGCGATCGCGGGACCACCCACGCAATCGCGAAGAACAAACTTACTGCCTCCAATTTTTTTCATTGAGATCGCACCACTACCCACGTGATTGTGAAGCTTCAACTCCCTGACCTATGCGATCGCGTACTCATTCACGCAGTCGCGAAGCGCAATTGCAACAACCACACGCGCCCTCTTTTTCTTCTACGCGATCGCACAAGGAACCGTGCGACCGCACTGCTCAAGCTTCCCAACCTATGTGATTGAAAACCTTATCACGCGATCGCATAGAACAAATCTGCCTGCCTCAAACTTTACTCTACACGATCGCGTATGAACTCACGCGATCGCAATGAACAAACCACTGCTGCCAAAACACCAGAAAACCAGCAATCTCCCTAAGACCAAAAGTGCCCGTTTGAGCATCCGAAATACACCCGAGGCCCTCGGTACGTCAACCAAACCTACCAACATATCCCATAACATCATTCAAATTTATTCGAGCCTTCGAAACACCAAAACAACGCAAAAACACCAGAATCACATCAAATTTAAGCCTATGAACGTTGAAATTCCTAAATTTCGCCAATGGTGCCGAAACAAACCAAAACACATCCGATTGACCTAAAACTTTGCACACATATCCAATATTACATTACGAACCTACTCCAACTTCCAGAATTCCATTCCGACCCTGATAGCCTATTTTTCACTGTCGACCGGAAATCGCCAAAAACTAACTTTCGCGAATTAAAGCCTAATTCTACACCGGACATCAAAACTTCAATCCAAACACACTCCTAAGTCCCAAATCACCAAAAGAAGCTATCCGAGCCATAAAATCCACATTTCGAGGTCGGTTACCAATAAGTCAACTCCCAGTTGACTTTTTCAACTATTAAGCTAATTTAAGAGACAAAGTGTCTCTGTTCTAACCACGACCACTCCAAACCCGAACCAACTGAACCAGCACAATATAAATAGGCTAAGCAACATATGATAAAGTATAAATGGGGGAAACAGGGCTAATCTCACGGAATGACCGGTCGGGTCGTTACAAAAATAGATGCAAAATGATGAGATTAAGAATGAAATGGCCGAGTTTGACTCGGAATGCCTACATATCCAAATGGAATCAGGCCGGAGCGTAGTTCAATTACAAAATACGACTGAATCCAATGAGGATTGCCTATGTTTTTCTTCCTGAGGAAATCAAGTCAGCGTGTTCCGGAGCAACATACAGATATGTTGTTTTGATTTTCTATTACAAAATAAAGGGGGAGATAAATTGAACCCTACGTGGGTTTCCTACGTATCCTTCCATGGGAAGTCAAGTTGAACATAGTTCTATTATAGCAAAACATGACTCTATTTTCCTTCAAACGTAGTATCACTTTATTGCGTCTGAGGTGATTGGCTTCGTGTTGATTCTTCCATCCATTTCTACCGATTAGAGCTCTGCCCGACAACACTCGGTGAACCACGTAAGAACCTTACAAATTTGGTACGAACTTTCCTTTGGCTTCCTCCTGGTGAAGAAAGATGTTCTTCAGGACCAATTGCCCCGGTGTGAACTAGCAAGGCTTCACCCTCTTGTTAAATTACTGGACATCCTATTCTGATATTTTAACGACCCGACTGGTTGTTTTGAGTATTTTAGCCCCGATCACCTATTTATTTCCTCCTTTATGTCATATTGTTGTTATGTGAATTTCTGTGGTGTTATTAGTTTTGGGAGAGTTTCGGAGTGAAAGGGGACACATAGTCCCTAAATTGGATGCTTAAGTTGAAAGAGTTGACCGTAGTTGGACTTTTATGTAGAAGACTTCGGAATGGAATTTTGATGCTTGCAATAGCTCCATATGGTGATTTTAGGTTTAGGAGCATGTCTGGATGTTAATTTGGAGGTTTGTAGGTCGTTTCGGCATGAATTGGCGAAAGTTAAAAAGTTGAAGGTTTGGAAGATTGGAAAGTTTGACCAGGAGTTAACCTTATTGATATCGTGGTCTGATTTTGATTTCGTAATTTGGAATAGGTCCGTCATGACATTTATAACTTGTGTTCAAAATTTGAATTCAATCGGTGTTGTTTTGGTATGACTCGGCATTAGTTTTGAAGTTCGAAAGTTCATAAGTTCATTAGGCTTGAATAGATACACAATTCATTTTTCTAGTGTTGTTTGATGTGATTTGACGCTTCGAGCGTGTTCGTATAATATTTTAGAACTTGTTGGTATGTTTGATTGAGGTCCTGTGGGCCTCGGGTGTAATTCAGACCATGTTCGGCACATTTCGGAACGTTAAGGATTGTTGAATCTGCTGCTACTAGTTTCCTTGTACGTGGTCGCGAGTGGAGGTTCACAATCACGAAAAGCCATTTGGAAACAATGGGAATTTTTTCTATGCGACTGCGAGATGGTTTATGTGATCGTGAAGTGTGCTGAGGTTATTCATCGCGAACCCATAGGTATCACGTTCGCATATAAGGAATAGCAAGGTTGGGGCTGAGGCAGGTTTGAGCTACGCGTTTGCGTGACCTGGAAAGCGGTCGCGTAGGGTCGCGATCACGAGTCTTTTTCCGTTATCGTGATAGAGAGCAGCTGGGCAGCAAAATAAAATTTCAAAAATGTGGGTTTCATCTCATTTTTCATAATTTGGACCTAAAGAGCTCGGTGTGAGCAAATTTTGAGAGATTATCAAGGTAATCGTTGGGGTAAGTGATTCTAACCCGGATTGGACTATATTTCATTAATCTATTGATATTTTCATTATCTAATTGGTAATTTGAGTTGGAAATTTGGAAAAAAATTGTGAAAACTTCCTAGACTAAATTTTGGGGTTTTGAAAGTCCATTTGAGGTTGAATTTGAGTAATTCTTGTATGGTTGGACTCGTTATCGAATTGGATTATGGCTGGGTTCCGAGACACTAGCGCAGGTTGACTTTTAGAGTTGGCTTTTTATTTCTTTGCAAAGATCATAACTTTATGATTCGAAATAATTTCCTATAGTTTATATTTATGGTATGAAGTTATTTTGGCTAGATTCGAGTCGTTCGGAGTTGGATAATCGAGGGAAAGGCCTATTAGTGGATTGAGTTAGCGTGTTTTGAGGTAAGTGTCTTGCCTAACTTTGAGTGGAGGATTTACCCCTTAGGATTTGGGTTGTTTTGTGATAATTGTGATGTGTGGAAGCCGTGTATGCAAGGTGACGAGTGTGCACACGGGCTAAATGTGAAAATTTACTGGTTTTAACTTCGTAGATTCTTTTCATTCCTTAATTTAGTTATCTTAACATGTTATATTCATCATCATTAGTCTATTTTCACATGTTCTACTTGTCTTACCTCTTGCATGCTAATTTCTCTACATGTTTAGTTGAAGTTCTTGTTTCCTTTATTCCATATTCATGATTTAACCGTTGAACTCTTTACTTGAATTTGCTATTCTTGGAATATCTTGTTGTTGAAAATGGTATTGAGTTATAAAGGTCGTGATTCACATTGAGGCAAAGTATTAAGTTGTGAAATACTATTCTTGTTGAGTTATTCACTACCGATTATTATTGTTGAGACTCTTGTGTACGCTGTGGTTGAGCCATGGGCTATTTATTGTGAAAACATCATTGTTGTTGGTTTCTTTATCAAGTTGTGATATTGGGAAATTTGTGATACGTTGTGTTATTGATACGCATGTGGTGGTATAAGGTTTTGGGGTTGAAACTCATGCAGTGAGATAAGGTGGGCTTGATACGCGTGGCTAGTAGGGGAACTACTAGAAGCCACGATGTGTGAAAAGGTGGGCTGAAACGCGGGTTGCTAGTTTGGGAAAAATGATTTTCAAAACTAAATGCAAGGCTCCCGCGGTGATATAAGAAAAGATTGAGAATTATTCTTGTGATTTGAGACTATAAGGTGGTACCTTGGTAGTGACTCTTGTTGGTACTTCTCTAATATTACACTTGTGTTTTTTTTTCCTTGACTTAACATTTCTTGTTTTTTCCGGTGATGGATTATTTTCCTTGATTCTGTGTAGTAAATTTTGCATACTCCTTACTTGTTTCATTTCTATTTTTATTATTATTGCACCATTAATTTATTCGTCCTATTTCTTATTTATTCCAGTAAGACCTTGACCTGGCGTTGTCACTACTCTACCGAGGTTAGGCTTGGCACTTACTGGGTACCGTTGTGGTGTACCCATGCTACGCTTTTGCACATCTTTTGTGCAAGTCTGGGTACCTCCTACCAGTCCAGACATCAGTGAGTTGAGTTCGTACTTGGAGACTTCAAAGTACATATGTCGGCGTCTGTAGACCTGAAAGTCACCCTCTATCTATCTCTATTATTAGACACATTTTTATAGGGATGATTATGAAACCGTTGTACAGCTTGTGACTCGATATCGCCAGGTTTTGGGGACACAATGTATATGATCAGTTGTAGAGTTTTATTTGTTAAAAATGTGTATTTATGAGTTTATTTGTTTTTTCAGATATATTCCGCATGCTTATTAGGCTTACCTAGTCTTAGAGACTAGGTGCCATCACGATGTCCTACAGAGGGAAATTGGGATTGTGACAGATATAACTGACCATGGCATACTATATCCATTCTTTTCTCATTGATGAGCATGAGTTGCTCCTGTCTGACCCGTATCCATTTTGCATCGTCCATCTTGGCCTCTTGAATGTCTTTTAAAGATGGTATCTCGACCTCTATGGGTATCATAGCTTCGGTGCTATATATTAACATGTACGGTATTGACCCAGTGGATGTTCTCATGGTGGTCTGATAACCCAATAAGGTGAAGGATAGTTTCTCGTGCCATTGCATGTGATTGTCCACTATCTTTCGTAGAATTCTCTTGATATTCTTGTTAGCTTCCCCGACTGCCCCATTCATTTGTGGTATGTAGGCAATGGAGTTGCGGTGGATGATTCTAAAAATCTTATAGATTTCTCTCATGAGGTCGTTATTGAGGTTAGCGGCATTGTCGGTGATGATAGAGACTCCAGTATTCCAAATGTATAGACAATGTTCTTACAGACGAAATCCGCCACTACCTTCTTTGTGATGGCCTTGTAGGTAGATGCTTCGAACCATTTAGTGTAGTAGTCGATGTCTACCAAGATGAAGCGCTTCCCATTTGACACAGCAGGTTCTATAGGTTCAATCACGTTGATGCCCCAAGCGGCAAACGTCCATGGTGAACCCGTCACATTCAACTCATTCGGCGGAACCCAATTGAAAGCCCCGTGAATATGGCACTGGTGACACTTTTGGATCTAGCGGATACTATCACTTTCCACAATCATCCAAAAGTATCCGGCTCTCACGATCTTCTTTGCTAATGGGAACCCGTTCATGTGGGGTTTGCACATTCCTGCATGTATTTCTTCCAATAAACTGGTCGCTTCGGCGGCATATATATATCTCAACAAACCCAAGTTTGGGGTCCTCCTGTACAGGACTTCCCTGTTAAGGAAAAAGTGATTCGCCAACCTCCCGAGGGCTCACTTCTCACTATTAGTAGCATTTTTTGGGTACTCTCTAGTTGCAAGGAATCTCCTGGCGTCGTGGTGCCATGGTTTACCATCTGGCTCTTCATCTACATGGAAGAAATAGGCATATTGATCCCCGATCTCTACCTCGATAGGGTCGATATAGTTTTTGTCTAGATGCTGATTGATGGATGATAGAGTTGCAAGGGCATCGATGAACTCGTTCTGAATCCTGGGAATGTGCTTGAACTCAATATTCCTGAACTTCTTTCATAACTCCTTTAAGCGGTGCAAGTACGGAAGGATCTTGACATTTTTGGTAGACCACCCCCCTTGGACTTGGTGTATCAATAGATCGGAATCCCCTATAACCAAAAGTTCTTTGACGTTCATGTTGACTGCCATTCTAATCACAAGGATGCACACTTCGTATTCAGCAATATTATTGCTACAAGGGAATCTTATCTTTGCCGATGTTGGATAGTGATGTCCGAGTTTCGAAATAAGGTCTGCCCCAATTTTGATTCCTTTGAAGTTTCCTGCTCTATCAAAAAACATTCTCCATCCATTGTATAATTCTGTAATATCTTCTCTGGAAAATAATAACTCTTCATTACAAAAATACATAGTGAGCGGCTCTTAAGCCCCATCCACTAGATTCTCTATGAGGTGATCGGCTAAATCTTTCCCCTTGATAGCCTTCTGAGTTATGTACTAAATGTCAATTTTGCTGAGGAGAATTTTCCATTTAGCTACTTGAGAGGGTCGAGCCGAGATATCAGATGCATAGTGTGTGCTGACATGTAATGCCTTAGTTTTTGGGTGATCCAAGTCAGAGCACAACAAGTGCATTCTATCAAAGTGTATTTGGTACCCCATAGCGTGAACTTATTACTTAAGTAGTAGATGGTCTGCTCCTTTCTCCCAATTTTGCCATGTTATCCCAACACACATCCAAAGGCGTTATTCAATACTGACAGATATAGTAAAAATGGCTTCCCATGCTCGGGAGGAACTATCACAGATGGATTTTACAAATGCTCCTTAATTCTGTCGAAGGCTTTTTGACACTCTTCTGTCCATTTTGTGGCAGCGTCCTTTTTAGTAACTTGAAAATGGGTTCGTAGATTACTGTGAATTGGGCTATGAAATGACTGATATAATTCAGTCTACCCAAAAAACTCATCACATCTTTCTTATTCTTGGGCAGTGGAAATTCCTGAATGTCATTTATTTTTTATAGGTCCAGTTCTATCCCTTTTCTACTTACGATGAAGCCTAACAATTATCCAGCAGGGACTCCAAACGCGCATTTTGTCGGTTTGAATTTCAAGTTATACCTTTGCATGCACTCGAAAAATTTCCTCAATTCGTCCAAGTGCTCTGAACTCTTTCGACACTTAATGATGATGTCATCCACATATACTTCGATCTCCTTGTGAATCATGTCGTGAAAAAAGGTCGTCATGGCCCTCATGTAGGTGGTACCAGCGTTCTTGAGGCCAAACAGTATAACTCTATAGCAGTAAACTCCCCAAGGTGTGGTGAAGGATGTGTTTTCTGCATCTTCCTCGTGCACCAAAATTTGGTGGTATCCAGTGAAACAATCCATGAATGACTTTAGTTCATGATTCACGTAGTTGTCGATAAGGATGTGGATATTTGGAAAAGGGAAGTCGTCCTTGGGTATTAGGACGATATTTGCCAACTTTCTGGGATAATTGGTGACCCTTACCATGTTTGCCTCTATCTTCTTGGTTATTTCCTCTTTTATCCTCAGAATAAAATCGGGCTTGAATTTCCTTGGTTTTTGCTTGACTGGTGGTCTGGCGGAATCGATGGGCTGCCGATGCGAGACAATGTCAGTACTTAATCTCGGCATGTCATCATATGACCATGCAAACACATCGATATATTGTCGAAGGAGCTCAACCAGTTTTCCCTCTGCTCTGCGACTAGGTAAATGCTGAATGTGGGAGATTGTCTAGCATCATACTCTTGTCATATTCCTTGTAATCTGGGTCGTTTCGTTTAATGGTTTCATTACATGTCACAATCGTAGAACACAGGTTTTTATCATTTTGATTATTGAAATAAAATACTAAGTATAAATGAAGCGGTAAATAAAGTTGCAATATTTAAAGTAAACTATTCTTTTTGTTTCGTCAAAAGAGGAACGTCTAAGTGTTCAAAAGAGGCAAGTGATAAAAAGGTACAGACACGGTGCATGACTCAATTGACTGTGTTCTTTCAAAAGAAAACTTTTACAGCTCCATACTACCAAGACTCCCAGCGAACCAAAGATGGACTGGCGGTCCAATTCTGCAGGTCCTCTCCTGGTTCAGCGTCCCTGATGGTCAGTATCTTGATGTTAGTTCCTTCACAGCAATCTTCATCATATTCACGAACAACATTCCCATTCCATTGATGATATCATCTTCTGGAGCTGAACTCTGGCCCGTACTAGAAACATGCTTTGGCACAAAAACCTTTTCTTGGAACTAACGGTATGTGTTTTCCCCACCAGAGGCTGATATCCTATGTCGTCCCTTCCCTTCTGCCTATTAGGTTCAATTGTCTCTGTAATCCCAGCCTGGTTCCTGGTCTATATCCATATTTCATCATCTCCCTCATAGCCATCTTGGATCTATACGGCAACTGCATTCCCAAGGTTTGTTCAGTCTCTTGTATTTCAGTGGCCTGCATTATTTCCATTGCATGGAAAGAAACCCTGTCTAGTCCTTCGATGAACGGGACAACGTGCTCCAAATAAGCTTATTGGCCACATTCTCCATGGACCACGATCTCCTGACATTACCACTCAAATTTGATGAATTGATGCAGGTTTGATAGGACGACCCTTGCCATGTGTATATAGGGCCTTCCTAGCAACAAGTTGTATGAAGAAGAAATATCTATTACTTGAAACAGAATGGGAAATTCAACTGGCCCGATCTGCAAAGCCCAATAAATTTCTCCAGTAACATCCTTCTGTGAACCATCAAAAGCCCTTAACCTTACATGGCTTTCCTTGACTTCCTTCAGATGGATTCCTAACTCCTGCAAAGTAGAGAGCGGGCAAATGTTGACTCATAACCTTCCATCCACCAGCACTCAGGACACCACCTTGTCCCCACATTTGATAGTGATATGAAGAGGTTTGTTGTGACTTACGCCTTCGACAGGAAGTTTGTCTCTTCTGAAAGTGATCATATTTGCTTTGACCATTTTCCTAATTATTGTAGCTAGCGCCTCACTAGTGGTTTTGCTTGGCACACTTACCCCACATAGTACCTTCATTAAGGCATCCTTATGACTGTCAGATCTCATTAGCAAGTCGATGATTTATATTTGCGCCGGAGTTTTCTTCAGCTGCTCCTCCACAGAGTACTCTTTGGTCGACATTGTCTTTCAGAATTCTGCAGCTTTTGGGTCTGTTGTATTCCTTCTTTGAATCTGCTCTCTTCCCAAATTCCCTCTATTTGCAACTTCAAGAGCGTAACATCTCCATGACCTAATCATACCGAGGGCTTCTATGGATCTTTCATCTTGGTCTTCCCCTTTTGATGGTATGTCCCTGGGACAGTTTTGTATTCCAGACTCTCTCGTCCTCCATAGCAATGGCAGGTTGTCGCAGTCTGAACCATCACCATGGGTCTCACTTGAACTGTGATCATCTGAGTCCTTTGAGGTGGGATCCGTGCGGCCTCTGCATTTCCTATTATGACAATAGTTCCTTTCAAATCATATTCTTCGTCCAATGTGATCATGTTGACCCCTTTGTTTCGGTGATTTGGCAGCATATTGTGATTCACATTGGGTGGAGCCGGAGTGCACTGAATGGATCCGCTATTTATTATTGTTTTAATTTCAATTGTCAGCTTAAAATAATCTTCAGTATCATGCCCATGCACATTAGGATGGTACACGCACCTTTTGGTTGCATCAAAATACTTAGAGGGATACTTAGGAACCCTTACTTCTACTAGATGTATCAATCCTGCTCTTCTCAATCTCTCGAACAATTGGGCCACAGGCTCAGCAATTGGGGTATAATTTCTGAGGTCCCTCTCTTCAAAATTAGGACGAGCGCGTAGTGCATTAGTGGGTCGGTTTTGGTGGGTAGTGGTTTGTTGGGAGCATATAGTCATTGTGGGTTCGGGTTGTTGTGGGCTCGAAGGGGGTTATATTAAGGTAGGGGAGGTATTATGGTTGGTTTTTATAGACCGGAGCGTAAGCGGGTGGTGGTGAATGGTTGTTTGGGAATAGAAGTGTTTCCATGATGTGGGTTGGGTTAATAATAAGGGACGACTGCTGAGACTTCTTCTTTTTTCTTCTTTCCGCTACCGATTAACCCTGATTAGATTGTCTTGTTAGCTGCTTGCAGTGCAACCATGGATTTTACTTTACCATATTTTATACATTCTTCTAATAAATCTCCCAACTTGACCAGTTCCGAGAATTTTTGTCCCATCATTTCCATCATTTTTTCAAAGTGTATCCCTTCCTGGGCCCTGATGAAATACTTGGTTAATTCACTATCGTCCAACGGAGGTTGTGCCCTGACAGCTTCTGACCGTCACCAATGTGCATATTCATGGAATGACTCGGATGGCTTATTCGTAGAGTTTACCTGTGCGAACCTATCGGGGGTGATCTTGTGTTGAATCGAAAGCGATTCATGAAATCATCCGCCATACCTTGCCATGTTCTCTATTTTTGCGGATCTTGTCGAGTATACTGGTTTAGTGCTTCTCCCGTCAGACTCCTTATGAACAACTTCATGCTCAATTTCTCGTTCATTCCAACTCCAGATAACTTTTCACAATATGCCCTCAAATGTGCGTGAGGGTCACCCGTCCCATCGAAGGTATCAAACTTTGGAGGCTTATACCCTACTGGCATATCCACATCTGAATGGATACATAGATCCTCGTATTCCAAACTTTATTTTCCCTGAGCGATTTGGAGTTTCTTAATTTGTTTTCTCAAGATTTGTAGCTGCTCAGACACTGACTCCTCTTCCTTACGCCTAGCTTCCCTTTCCATCTCAGCGTATTGATCAATCTCATAAGGCACCCTGACTGTGACAGGCGTTGTAATGGTAGGTTCACAAATGGCATATACATGAGGAACATATCACTCATGGGCGGCTGTATGTGCCACGAGTATGTGCTAATTTGGGTGAGTAATAATAAATTAAGAAACGAAAAAATAAAAAAATTAAGAAAAAGAAACAGAAGGCAGTTTCTTCATTTATACAAGCAGAAGATAATAAGAGCAATTAATTCATGTATTCAGGAAAGCGAGTTTTCGTAGATTAGTGGGCCCTCTCATTCCAGGAGGTGCCTAAATCGTGAATATTTGACAAACAATTAGACTTGACACATTTAGCTCTGAAGCAAGTTTTGTTTCTATTGATAATGTTTGGATTGAGATTTGTGGGAACAAAGGATACATCACTGTTTCTGATATTCATGGAACTGCATGGGCTTAAACAACTCGACCTTTAGAAAAATAAAAAAAAATGGAGGATAAGGATACAAAGTGGGAAATGAGGGGAAATCAACCAACTTCTAGTAACCGTCCCGGAATCATTCCTCATCTCCTCTTAGTCTTCTGGCTCTTCCTCCGGATCTTCTTCAAACTCCTTTTCGTCATCGTTGAACTCATACTCCTCTCTTAGATCTCCCTTTGGCTCTGTCTAGGATTCTACCTGGATGCACTCCACCACCCGGTCATCGTCTTCAGTAGGTGGCAGCATGTGATCGATCGACCTTGGGACCACTTGAAGGTGCATCCAGGTAGACACAAGGTAATGTGGCATAATCTCATTGTAGATTTGCAAGCAGCCACTGCGCTCTCCAGCCAGGCTATACCCTATCTGCTTGGTTGAGCTAACTCATCTTCCTCATTGATCCAGACATAATACTCTGGAGGGCACCCCGAGTTTTGACCCATTGGCACTGTGACCAGATCGTTCCACTCTTCTTGGAGCCTTCTTATCCTTAGAATTGGAATTTTTCTGTTTTACTCGTCCTCATATAGCGATGTCCTCGTCCATTGAGGCAAATCCTGGATCATCCCGAACTGTCTGAGAACCCGCAAGGGTGAGTATGGTTGGATGCCCTCAAGTCCTATCAACTCAATGAAGTATTTCTGAGGAGTCCTTAGGATTGCCCTCCCTCCTAACCATGATAGCTTCCAATCACTACAATAAAAGGTGGTTTTAACAGCAATTTTTTAGTGGAAATAACTTAATTGGTGCTAAAGTATAGTGTAAAGACAAAATATTAGTGGCCAAATAATACTAATCAGCAATAAGTATATTTGTAACGACCCGGCTGGTCGTTTTGCATTATTGGACCCCGTTCCCCTAAATGAAACATCCCATAGCGGCTTATTATGATTTATGACTTGCGGGGACTGGTGGTCCGAGATTCGGAGGTGTTTAGAGTGCTATAGGAACATTTAGTTCCTTAAGGTTGGCCTTTAAGGCTAAGTTTGACTTCGGTCAACATTTTTAGTAAACACCCTCGGAATCTAGTTTCAACGATTCCGGTAGCTTCGTATGATGATTCTGGACCTGGGCGTATGTTCGGAATGGGTTTTTGATGACCCGGGAGCCTTTCGGCGCCCAATATTGAAATAAGAGTTCCTTAGGTTCTTATTATGGTTTGGGACGTGTTTTTGTGATATCGAGGTCCAAACGGAATTTTGAGACCGGGAATAGTTCTATTATGTCAATTATGACGTGCCCGCAAAATTTAGTGTCATTCCGAGTAGTATAGGTCATTTCGGCGCTTTGTTAGCAAAGTCTAGAAAACTTAAAGTTCCTAAGTTTGGTTCTAGGGGTTTTGAGGTGTGATTTTGAGTTTTAGCGTTGTTTTGGGTGTTCCGAAGGCTCGAGCGAGTCCGTATTATGATTTGGGACTCATTGGTATATTTGGACGGGGACTTGAGTGGGCCCAGGTGCCTCCCAGACACCACATGAGGCCAAAAACCAGCTGCATTAGCTGCTGGTGCACCTGTTCTGGTGTGACCGCAGGTGCGGTTGCCCAGTCGCAGGTGCGAGGCCGCTCCTGCGGTCCAAGCCTCACAGGTGCGACCCCCAATGGTCAGGCCAATTCTCGTAGGTGCGGACAAAATTCCGAAGGAGCGGAGTCGCATGTGCGGTCTCCACTCCGCAGGTGCGGGCCCAGGCTTCCGAGTCCATTTTTGCAGATGCGAGACTTTGCTCGTAGGTGCGGTCCTCGAGCTGCAGGTGCGGAAACACTGTTCAGACAGTGTATTTTTATACACGAGAATTAACTCATTTTCATTATCTTCCTCTTCTTCCTTGGGGCGATTTCCACCATTTTACAGGGGCAAACGACTTGGTTATTGAAGGTAAGTAAATTCTACTCTAATATTAGCTTCATGCATGGAATACTAGATTAATTAACTACCTAAATTAGTGGAAATTCAAAAATGGGATAGTAATCTAGGGCTTTCGATAATTTGAGAAATTACCCGAGAAGTAGCTATGAAATCAAGTAGAAATCGTATATTAATGATCCTTAGGCTATGGGTGAGTGTTTCCTTCGTGAATTTTTGGAATCCGAACATGTGGGCCCGGGGTTGAATTTTAGAATTTCTTCAAGAATGGGAAATTTACTAAATGAGTAGGAGAATTTTCATATTTTGAGCATAAATTAACAAATTTGTATAGCACTTGGCTAGTTTCGAGTCCTCGGGTGTAGAGTTCGGAGTTTCGGGCGCGTTCTTGGTCCAGGGAGTAGGTTCGACACGAGGTGAGTCTCCTTTCTAACATTGTAAAGGGGAATTGTCCCCATAGGTGATTATAAATAATTGCATGTCCTTATTTGCGGGGAGCTACGCAAGAATGAAGTGACGAGAGTCCTTGCCTAGCTACTACTATGTTATATTGGGTAGTTCTAGGACTCACGAGCATGCGCCTTACATGTATTCCTAAATGTATCTTGAATTTCTTATTATCCTTGATTTGGCATGAGAATATTAGGAAGTTGTGGTCCATGATATATTTCTTAGGTTCTTGCCTTAAAGATAAACCTCTGATAATTCCCTAAAAATTGATAATATTATGTATGTATGCGGCACCACGTCACACGTATGATTCGTGAGTGGAATAGCCCTACATTATGTCAACATCGTCGCATGTTCGATTCGCGAGCGGGGTGATAGATGCATCTATGTTCGAGCCATTCGACCCTTGGTAGTGCACATTTATTTTTCGTGACGTTTCAGCCGTATGTGTCCGGCCTATTATGTGATGTATGATTCACTAGGAATTTTTTGTAATTGTACAAACTGGTTCATGTTAATAAGGGAATTAGGTACATTATTTGCTAGTGAAACGTGACATGCAAAGGTAAGTACAACTATACTTGATGATTTATCTCCTTGTGATTTCTACGACTGTTATGCCTGCCTAGTTCCTATTAAATGATGTTATTTAGAAATGTTGACCCTAGTAAGTGTCACGTCTACCTCTCGTCACTACCTCTTCGAGGTTAGGCGGGATACTCATTGGGTACATATTTGTTTATGTACTCATGCTGCACTTTTGTACTTAATTGTACAGGTTATGAGGCTGGTGCATCTGGTTATCAGACCAGATCTCGATTCTGATCTAAGTTGGACCCTACTTCACGGTGAGATGCTTCTCCTGACAATCCTCGGCGGCACCTTAGATTTTTCTTTTGCTTATTTACCGTCTATTCCTTTCAGACATTGGGATTGTATATTATGTTTTGTATATTCTGTTAGTATGCCCGTAGGACTTGCGACACTAGTTCCTGGCACAGATGTAGTTGTTATTTTGGTTTACGGTTCTGTATATATACATATTGGCTCATTCCTCATCATGGATGTTTTGATTAAAACTGGCTAATTATCTTGTCAAAACATGTTTTAACTTTTAAAAACTGAGTATATTTTAAAGTGTTTAAACTAATAAGAAGGAACCTTTAGTAAATTAAGAGTTGGATTGTCTGACCCCGTTGTTGGGTGCCATCACGACCTCAGTTAGGATTTTGGGTTTTGACAACATAGTATCAGAGCACTAGGTTCATGTAGGTCACACAAGTCACGGGCAAACCTAGTAGAGTCTTGCGGATCGGTATGGAGACGTCTGTACTTATCTTTGGGAGGCTATAGGGTGTTAGGGAAACCTCTCCTTATTTTTATTCTATCGTGCAGTCAATGGTTTACTAAATTTCGTTCTTCTATTCTCTCACAAATGGTGAGGACGCGTACATCCGACGTTCCAGATCCGGCAGGGGCCGCTACCCCCATTGTTCGCGGCCATGGCAGAGGCCAGGGGAGCGCACTAGCCCGAGGTAGGGGACGAGGGCGTCCCTGAGCTATTCCAGTCGTACCACCAGAGGACGCCAATATAGAGGAGCAGGGTGAGGTGCCCCCAGCAGGTCCTGCTCCAGTAGACTTTATGACGGCGCCAGGATTCCAGGAGATCATGGGCCGTATGATGCGATTCATGGATACTATGTCCCATGCTGGTTTATTTCCAGCGGATCGTGCACCATCTCAGGCAAGAGGGGGAGCCCAGTCCCCTACTTCCCAGGCTGCAGGCCAGACTGCAGCACTTTATCATACTCGGGGTACACTACCCGTGGGTGGGGCCCAGCTAGTAGCAGCAGCACCGGAGCTCAGACCAGATGTGGACGGCGATCCGCAGAAGTTACTGGATAGATGGACCCGATTGCACCCTCCTATCTTCGAGGGTGAGAAGGGCGAGTATGCCCAGGACTTTATTGATAGGTGCAGGGATAGACTGCACAACATGAGGATACTGGAGTCCCATGGAGTGGACTTCACTACTTTCCAGTTTGAGGGCAGGGCCTGCAGATGGTGGCAGTCCTACATCCTGGGTAGACCAGCAGGTTCCCCTACCATCACTTGGGAGCAGATCACTCAACTGTTCCTGGACAAGTATATTCCACCCCCCGAGAGGGAAGAGCTGCGATATCAGTTTGAGCAGCTGGAGCAGGGGCAGATGTCCGTGACAGATTACGAGGCCATGTTTTCTGAGTTGTCCCGTCATGCCCTTATGATATTGCCTACTGCTGTTGAGAGAGTGCGGAGATTTGTAGCAGGGCTGCACTCAGGTATTAGGGCCAACATGGCCCGAGAGGTGGAGACGGGGACTCCTTATCAGCTGATAGTGGAGATTGCTCGTAGGATCGAGGGTTATCGGTTGAGGATCAGGGAGTAGATACAGCAGGATAAGAGATCCAGATATTCCGGGTATTTTAGAGGTGCCCCAACTAGGGGCAGAGGTCAGTTTGGTAGGGGTCAGCCCAGCAGGCCCACATATTCAGCACCCCCACCACCACCTCTCGGTGGTGCTCCAGTGAGGCCCTATTTCAGCGCCATGCCAGAGAGTTCCTACCGCCCACCAGCTATTCAGGGTTCCTCAGGCGGGTATTCCGGTCATCAGGGGTCTTCTATTCCTTACTTCAGTGCCATGTCGGAGAGTTCTCCCCGTCCCTTAGCTATCTAAGGTCCTTCTTCAGGGCAGCAGGCCATGCCACCAGCCAGATGTTATGAGTGTAGGGACCCAGGCCATATGAGGAGGACTTGTCCCAGGCTCCGGGTCAGGGCCGTTTAGTAGAGCTATCAGCCTACATTTCCAGCACCGACGGTTCATCCACCGAGAGGTGGAGAGCAGACTGGTAGAGGTCATCCCAAAGGTGGAGGCCAGGCAGGGGGAGCCCTGCCAGCCCCTATTCATGCCAGCAGAGGTCAGCCAACTCCTGTTCATTCTGGTGGGGCTCAGTCTTCCGGTGCTCCAGCTAGATTCTATGCTATCCCGGCCAAATTAGATGCAGTAGCCTAAGACGTCGTGATCACAGGTATTATTACAGTATGTGGTAGAGAGGCATCCATGTTATTTGATCTATGATCATCTTTTCCTATGTTTCAGTCTTATTTGCTCATTTTCTGGATGTCCCTCGCGAGTCTTTGGGTTCTCCTATTTATGTGTCCACTCCCGTGGGTGATTCTGTGGTTTTAGATCAGATTTTTTGGTCCTGTGTGATTTCGTTTTGTGGATTCGAGACTCGAGCGGATCTCTTATTTCTCGACATGGTTAATTTTGAGATTATTTTGGGCATGGATTGGCTATCTCCTTATCATGTTGTTCTAGATTGCCATGCCAAGACAGTTACTCTAGCCATGCCCGAGTCGCCTAGGCTGGAGTGGAGAGATTCCTCAGTTAGTACAGCCAGCCGGGTTATTTCATTCTTGAAGGCTCGACATATGGCCGAGAAGGGTTGTCTGGCCTATTTTTCTTATTTTCGGGACACCACCGCCGAGTCTCCGACGATTGATTCAGTGTCAGTAGTTCGAGAGTTTGCTGATGTATTTCCTTCGGATCTTTTGGGCATGCCTCCGGGTCGTGATATTGATTTCTGCATTGACTTAGCTTCAGGCACCCAGCCTATATCTATTCCTCTGTACCGTATGGCTCTGAAAGAGTTGAAGGAGTTGAATGAGCAGCTTGAGGAGTTGTTAGCTAAGGGGTTCATTAGGCTGAGTGTATCGCCTTGGGGTGCTCCAGTCCTATTTGTAAAGAAGAATGATGAGTCTATACGGATGTGTATTGATTACCTCCAGTTGAACAAAGTTACCATTAAGAACAAGTATCCTTTGCCGCGCATCGATGATTTGTTTGGCCAGTTGCATGGTGCTCGGGTGTTTTCTAAGATTGATTTGAGATCGGGGTATTATCAGTTGAGGATCGAGCTTCAGATGTTCCGAAGACTGCTTTTCGTATGAGATACGGCCATTATGAGTTCCTGGTGATGTCCTTTGGTTTGACTAATGCTCCAGTGGAATTCATGGACTAGATGAATAGGGTGTTCAGACCGTATATTGATTCCTTTGTCATTGTCTTCATTGATGACATTTTGATTTACTCACGTAGTCTGGGGGAGCACGAGCAGCATCTGAGAGTTGTGCTCCAGAATTTGCGAGAACAAAAGCTATATGCTAAGTTCTCCAAATGTGAGTTCTGGTTGGATTCCGTGGCATTCTTGGGGCATGTGGTATCCGGAGAGGGTATCAAGGGTGATCCTCAGAAGGTTGAGGCGGTTCAGAGTTGGTCGCGTCCTACTTCAGCTACAGAGATCAGGAGATTCTTGGGCCTAGAAGGCTATTATCACCGATTTGTGGATGGGTTATCCTCTATCGCAGCTCCATTGACTAGATTGACTCGGAAGAATGCCCCGTTTCGATGGTCTGACGAGTGTGAGGAGAGCTTTCAGAAGCTCAAGACACCATTGACCTCAGCACCAGTTCTAGTATTGCCTTCCGATTTTGGGATGTATACAGTATATTACGACGCTTCGCGTGTTGGCTTGGGGTGTGTATTGATGCAGGAAGGGAGAGTTATTGTTTATGCTTCGCGCTAGCTGAAGGTTCATGATAAGAATTACCCTGTGCACGATTTGGAGTTGAAGGCGATTTTTCATGCTCTTAAGATTTGGAGCACTTGTTCAAGTAGGTTTATACAGACCACCGTAGCTTGCAGCACTTGTTCAAGTAGAAGGATCTTAATTGAGGCAGCACAGATGGCTTGCTATTGAAGGATTATGATATCACCATTCTTTATCACCCGGGCAACGCAAACGTGGTAGCAGATGCTTTGAGCAGGAAGGCGGAGAGTATGGGTAGCTTGGCTTATATTGCAGCAGAGGAGAGACCTCTAGCCTTGGACATTTAGTCCTTAGCTAATCTCCTGGTGAGATTAGACCTTTCAGAGCCTCGTCGAGTTCTGCACATGTGGTTGCTCAGTCTTCGTTATTGGGGAGATTAAGGCTCGGCAGTATGATGATCCGTGTTTGGCTGAGCTACGAGAGACAGTGGTTCAGGGTAGAGCCAAGGAGATTATTATTGGCGAGGATGGTGTTTTGAGACTTCAAGGCCGCTTATGTGTTCCTAAGGTTGATGGCCTGAGGGAGAGGATTCTAGATGAGGCACACAGTTCTCGGTATTATGTTCATCCTGGTGCTACGAAGATGTATTGTGATTTGAAGCAGCATTACTAGTTGAGGCGAATGAAGAATTACATTGTGGAGTATGTGGCTAGGTGTCTTAATTTCCAGCAGGTGAAGTATGAGCACCAGAGGCCAGGATGCCTACTTCAGTAGATGCCTATTCCTAAGTGGAAATGGGAGCGCATCACTATGGACTTCGTGGTTGGGTTGCCTTGGACTTTACGGAAGGTTGACGCACTTTGGGTCATTGTGGATAGATTGACCAAATCGGCGCATTTCATTCCAATAGCTACTACTTATACTTCTGAGAGGTTGGCCCAGATCTACATTCGGGGATAGTCACGGTTACATGGTGTGTCGGTGTCCATTATATCCGATCGAGGTCCTCGGTTCACCTCGCACTTCTGGAGAGCATTACATAGTGAGATGGGTACCCAGATAGATCTCAGCACATTATTTCATCCTCAGACTGATGGTCAGTCGGAGCGTACAGTTCAAATATTGGAGGACATGCTCAGGGCATGTGTGATAGACTTCGGAGGTCAGTGGGACCAGTTCTTGCCTTTGGCCGAGTTTGCTTACAATAATAGTTATCAGTCCAGCATTGAGATGGCCCCATTTGAGGCTTTGTATGGTCGGCGATCTCGTTATCCTATCGGGTGGTTTGAGCCTGGCGAGGCTAAGTTATATGGCACTGACCTGGTGAGGTATGCTTTGGAGAAAGTGAAGTTGATTCAGGAGAGGCTCCGCACAGCACAGTACAGACAGAAGAGTTACACGGATCAGAGGGCGCGTGATGTATCATTTATGGAGGGAGATGGGGTCCTGTTGAAAGTCTCGCCTATGAAGGGTATTATGAGGTTTGGGAAGAAGGGCATGCTGAGCCCGAGGTTTATAGGTCCCTTTGAGGTGTTGAGGCGAGTTGGGGAGGTTGCTTATGAGCTGGCCTTACCTCCTAATTTATCAGGAGTTCATTAAGTTTTTCATGTATCCATACTCTGGAAGTACCACGCCAATTTCTCTCACGTGGTTGATTTCAACACTATTCAGTTGGATGAGAGGTTGGGCTACGAGGAGGAGTCAGTTGCTATTATTGATAGACAGGACCCCCAGTTGAGGTCCAAGAGAGTTTCTACCGTAAAGGTCCAGTGGAAGGGCCAACCAGTCGAGGAGGTGACCTGGGAGTCCGAGGAGGATATGTGGAGCAGATATCCACACTTATTCAGCACTCCAGGTATGATTCTAGACCCGTTCGAGGACGAACGTTTGTTTAAGAGGTGGAAAATGTAACAACCTGACTGGTCGTTTTGCGTTATCGGACCCCGTTCCCCTAAATGAAACTTCCCATAGCGGCTTATTATGATTTATGACTTGCGGGGACTGGTGGTCCAGGATTCGGAGGTGCTTAGAATGTTATAGGAACATTTGGTTCCTTAAGGTTGGCCTTTAAGGCCAAGTTTGACTTCGGTCAACATTTTTAGTAAACGACCTCGAAATCGAGTTTCGACGATTCCGGTAGCTTCGTATGATGATTCCGGACCTGGGCGTATGTTCGGAATGGGTTTCTGATGTTCGGGAGCGTTTCGGCACCCACTATTGAAATAAGAGTTCCTTAAGTTCCTATTATGGTTTGGGACGTGTTTTTGCGATATCGAGGTCCGAACGGAATTTCGAGACCGGAAATAGTTTCGTTATGTCAATCATGACTTGCTTGTAAAATTTGGTGTCATTCCAAGTAGAATAGGTCGTTTCGACGCGTTGTTAGCAAAGTCTAGAAAACTTAAAGTTCCTAAGTTTGGTTCTAGGGGTTTTGAGGTGTGATTTTGAGTTTTTGCGTTGTTTTGGATGTTCCGAAGGCTCGAGCGAGTCCGTATTATGATTTGGGACTCGTTGGTATATTTGGACGGGGGCTCGGGTGGGCCCAGGTGCTTCCCGGACACCACACGGGGCTAAAAACCAGCGGCGTTAGCTGCTGGTGCACCTTTTCTGGTGTGACCGCAGGTGCGGTTGCCCAGTTGCAGGTGCGGAACCGCTCCTGCGGTCCCAGCCTTACAAGTGTGACCCCCAGTGTTCAGGCCAATTCTCGCAGGTGCGGACAAAATTCTGCAGGTGTGGTCTCCACTCCGTAGGTGCGGGCCCAGGCTTCCGAGTCCATTTCCACAGGTGCGAGCCTTTGCTCGCAAGTGCGGTCCTCGAGCCGCAGGTGCGAAAACGCTGTTTAGACAATGTGTTTTTATACACGAGAATTAACTCATTTCTCTTATCTTCTTCTTCTTCCTTGGGGCGATTTTCACCATTTTAGAGGGGAAAACGACCTGGTTATTGAAGGTAAGTAAATTCTACTCTAATATTAGCTTCATGCATGGAATACTAGCTTAATTAACTACCTAAATTAGTGAAAATTTAAGAATGGGGTAGTAACATAGGGCTTTCGATAATTTGAGAATTTACCCGTGAAGTAGCTATGAAATCAAGTAGAAATCGTATATTAATGATCCTTAGGCTATGGGTGAGTATTTCCTTCGTGAATTTTTGGAATCCGAGCATGTGGGCCCATGGTTGGATTTTAGAATTTCTTCAAGAATGGGAAATTTACTAAATGAGTAGGAGAATTTCCATATTTTGAGTATAAATTAATAAATTTGTATAAGATTCGACTAGTTTCAAGTCCTCGGGTGTAGAGTTCAGAGTTTCGGGCGCGTTCTTGCTCCGGATAATAGGTTCAACACGAGGTGAGTCTCCTTTCTAACCTTGTAAGGGGGAATTGTCCCCATAGGTGATTATAAATAATTGCATGTCCTTATTTGTGGGGGGCTACGCACACACAAAGTGCGAGAGTTCGTGCGTAGCTTCTACTATGTTATATTGGGTAGTTCTAGGACTCACGAGCATGCTTATATGTGCCTTACATGTATTCCTAAACGTATCTTGAATTGCTTATTCTCCTTGATTTGGCATGAGAATATTAGGAAGTTGTGGTCCATGATATATTGCTTAGGTTCTTTCCTTAAAGATAAACCTCTGATAATTCCCTAAAAATTGATAATATTATGTATGTATGCGGCACCGCGTCACACGTATGATTCGTGAGCGAAATAGCCCTACTATTATGTCAACCGCATCGCATGTTCGATTCGCGAGCGGGGTAATAGATGCATCTATGGTTCGAGTCGTTCGACTCACGGCAGTGCACATTTATTTTTCGCGACGTTTCGGTCGTACGTGTCCGGCCTATTATGTGATGTATGATTCACTAGGAATTTTTTGTAATTGTACAA
The DNA here is from genome assembly GCA_005239525.1 of Nicotiana knightiana. Taxonomy (NCBI): domain Eukaryota; kingdom Viridiplantae; phylum Streptophyta; class Magnoliopsida; order Solanales; family Solanaceae; genus Nicotiana; species Nicotiana knightiana. The sequence continues at coordinate 40,250 of ML387147.1, read as the reverse complement.
ACTAGTTCATGTTAATAAGGGAATTAGGTACATTATTTGCTAGCGAAACGTGACATGCAAAGGTAAGTACAACTATACTTGATGATTTATCTCCTTATGATTTCTACGACTGTTATGCCTACCTAGTTCCTATTAAATGATGTTATTTAGAAATGTTGACCCTAGTAAGTATCACGTCTACCTCTTGTCACTACCTCTTCGAGGTTAGGCGGATACTCACAGGGTGCATATTTTTTTATGTACTCATGCTGCACTTCTATACTTAATTGTACAGGTTCTAAGGCTGGTGCATCTGGTTATCAGACCGGATCTCGAGTCCGATCTCAGTTGGACCCGACTTCACGGTGAGTTGCTTCTCCTGGCGATCCTCGGCGGCACCTTGGAGTTTTCTTTTGCTTATTTCCCGTCTATTCCTTTCAGACAGTGGGATTGTATATTATGTTTTGTATATTATGTTAGTATGCTCGTAGGACTTGTGACACTAGTTCCTGGCACACTCGTAGTTGTTATTTTGGTTTACGGATCTGTATATATACATATTGGCTCATTCCTCATCGTGACTGTTTTGATTAAAACTGACTAATTATCCTTGTCAAATCATGTTTTAACTTTTAAAAACTGAGTATATTTTAAAGTGTTTAAACTAATACGAAGGAACCTTTAATAAATTAAGAGTCGGCTTGCCTGACCCCGCTGTTGGACGCCATCACAACCTCAGTTAGGATTTTGGGGCGTGACAATATTTTTAGTGGCAATTCAAGAGAATATCCTACAAATTTTTGTTTTTACCTTTTCTCTTCCCTCCAATTTATTTTTCGTTCTAAATATTTTCCCTCCTATATAATTTACCACTCCAATTTTTGTTAAAAAAATACCACGAATATCATTGTTATTTGGACATCAAACTACGGCTCTTCCATAAGCTTTGCAAAGTTCCAGGAGTAAGAAAACCTAACATTGCATTTTGGCCTTCAACAAACAAAATTCTTTGTAGGTTGTAGGTACAATTTTGATTAATCACTTTTTCCTAATACTATATTTTTCTATCTCTTTATACACTTTTTATCTCTATCTCTATCTTTTAGAATTTAGGGTTCAATAGTTATGACAACAAAAAGACTTAACCTTTTTGAATCAACACCTAACAACCCAACTCAATTTTTCCCCTTATTTGCACCTTTCTTCACTAAACCTCATATTTTATTGTTTAAGTATTCATTGTGCTTAAAACCATAGCAAACATTAGTGCTTTCTACAAGGTCTTGTTTGTTTCGAATGTGTTGACTGCCATTGAATAGTTTTTTCCCTATGTTTTTACATATGTGTTTGTTAAGGCAGATGATGAAAATTACGTTTCCTGGGACTATCAATCATGATAGCTACTAATATCATCATATTTCTCAAATATCTTCCTAATCTTTTTTTATTTTGCTGTAATATAATTCAATTGATTTAAATAAGATAACTTAAGGTAGTGCTTTTAATTAATAGTGGTGTTCTTTCTTATTTTAGGGAGACTATAATTTTGAACTTAAAATCTCTTGGAATGGTTGAAACTGTTTTAGCTGGATCAATTCAATTAGCTAGCTTAACAGATTGAGTGTTGAGGGTGGAGAAAAGTTTATGTTTTGAATTATCAAGTTGGTAGTTGTTTATGCCCGTGGAATGTTTTGCTGCATTTTGTGTTCATTCTCGGAATAATTTCTTCTAGCTAGATAGACCGAGTCTTATTATTGAAGTTGTGTGATTTTTCTACGTGAGCATCCACTACTAGCAACTTAAAGATCTTTGCTATGAAGGAACTCTTTCCTATTGATTTCATCATAGTAAACTTCTTTCTTAATGATTATCGTCTTGAAATTATACCAAGTTCAAGTCGTCTTTTGGATTTGGTAATAATTTAATCTTCTTTGATTTTTAAGTAGTGAAAGTTGCATTTTTGGGGGATTTTACATCAATTATTAAAATAGAAACATGTCTTTTTTGAAAGTAGTAGTTATTCTGGCTTTATTATATGATGAATTTAGATCAACGTGTTTGTGTGTAAAAAGATCGGTTAGGATGGAGTTCATGAGAAATAGGTGTTAGAAAAGCTATTTAAATTTAAATCATGAACTTATACCCATTGGTGCTAGAAAAAAGGTCGGCATACTACAGCTATTGATTTTCTTTTGTAGAGTAGTTTTATCTCTTATAAAATATTTCTTTTGCAAGTATTATTTAATAACTTCTAGGGATTTGTTATTATATAATTCAGAAATTTGAATAAAATATCTTTTTGCTTTCAATTTAAGTTATTTTATAAAAGATGTATGCTAGTCAGCTATGAATTTTTCTTGTTTGTATTGTTTGATTATCGGATGTTCGAGTGAATTCTAGGTGCTTTCTTTTCTTATATTTTGCTGATTGTAGCCTTTGGATTTCGATCGTTAAGGTGTTATTATCACTAGACATTTATTTTTTGTGTGCATCAATACCTCTTTATCTCTAGACATATTTTTGTTGCAAGGCTTTGTGTGTGTTTGCACAGATTGCTATTTATTTGTTTTTAACAATTTGAGATGAGGATGATGCTTCCTCTTATTTTGCATATGACCTACTGGTCTGTTGGAGCTAATATGGTACTAGTATAAGGTAATGCAACTAGATAATTCCTCCATTTTGGAAAAGGAACTATGCAAACTAGAGTCCGCAACCGACCGCTAATTGAACAAGATGATGATGGAAATATGCGACCTTATATTGAGAAATTAATGGACGGTCAAAACTAATATGCAAGCCAACAATATATTGAGCAGTTGATGGACAACCAGAATTACACTGAACCAGAAGCACATGACTGTCAACCTAATGAGTTGTATACTTCTGCCGGTGGCACTAAAAATCAACATAATGATGAATCAGGTAACATTTTTCTTTGAGTTTGTTTTCAAATCTTAGCTATGTGAAAATTTTGGTTAATCTGTTTGTATATATAGTTTTATGGTCTAGAAGGTGATCTTCTTACAAATTTGTTCTGAAGTTACATGTTTTGATTAAGATTTATCACTTTTGGATATTTTTGGTTCAGATTTAGTATCCCTTCTTTAATGGAAAGTAAGGCTTCAAAATCAGTTTCATTACTACTATGTAACTTTAATTTATGAGAGGTGAGCATGCATGGTTGGAAAATTAGATGAAAGCATAAAAAAAAAATTACATTGGAATCTTGTTTTTTTTTTTAGCAAACAGGATATATATATATATAGATATATATATATTAAGGTTACGTAAAGTTTTTTACATCATGGCCTACTTTGGTGCTGCTTAGGATACACTGATTTCCTAAGCTTGCCAATCTATTGCAAGCATCCATAGATAAGTATTTTACCAAACCAAAATGATTGTCTTCATCATCATCATCATCATCATCTATTATTATAGATGATATTATTATTATTATTATTATTATTATTATTATTATTATTATTATTATTATTATTATTATTATTACTATTATTATTATTATAGATGATATTATTATTATTATTATTATTATTATTATTATTATTATTATTATTATTATTATTATTATTATTATTATAGATGATATTATCTTTTAATGTTGGCTTTTATTTTTGCAGAAGAAGTTCTCTATCCTAAAACGTGGAGAGGCTTATGTCTTAAAGTCACTAGGAAAGAAATGGAAAGATTACAAGTGCGATTTAAAAGTTGAATATATGCAAAAATATAAGACTAAAGACGCATTGCTAAAAAACAGACCAAGTCGCATACTGTGGAATATATCAATGGAGTGGTCTTGTATATTATTGGCATTCAGATAAAGCTAAAGTACCAACTAATCTTGAAAGTACCCTTAGTTGCTTATTTGCATAGTGTTTTGATTTTAATTATGATAATTTTTATTTATAATTTATAAGATATCATTATTTCAATGATAGAGGTGTACCCCAGCAAATAGAAACAATAGGGAAAATCAAATGATGCCTCAAACCGGAGGATCCAAAAGTACTGTCACCTTGATGGATGAGCAGTTAAACCTACGGAAATTACTAACTATAATATTTCATATTTTTTTCCACACATATTTGACATAAGTTTTAGTGCATTAGGCCGTAAATGGGATAGAGCCTACACGAGCAAAACTTTTTATATTAACTAATAAAAGCGTAAGGATGGTAGACCACCGGATGATAATTTTGCCAAGGCACTCGTAGGATTTCTTTTATTTTTTTTCTAAATTGGGAAACAGTTGAAAAATCCTTCGAAGCAAAAATATGGATTTTAAAATTTGATTTATTATGTATTCTATGGTCAGGAAATGATAAATGAAAGGATGAGCAATTTGAAAAATCTACTAACTGTGATGACCCAAAGAGCCATCTTATGTTTTAGAATTCAATTATGTACTTTATGACCTTAGAAATCTCATTTTACTCTCTTCGATTTGCGTGCACAGTCCGGGCATAATTTTCGGAAAGCATTTTATGTTAAAAATTAAGGAAAATAATAATTTATGGCCTAAAAAGTTGATTTTAATTGACTTCGGTCAACGTTTTGAGTAACCAGATCTGGACCCGTGTTTTGACGGTCCCGGTGAGTCCGTAGTAAAATATGGGACCTGGATGTATGTCCAAAGTCGAATTCCGAGGTCCCTAACTCGAGAAATAAATTTTTGATTAAAATTGAAAGATTGAAATTATAATGGTTATAATAAATTGGTTAATGTTTGATCTTGTTGGTATCATGTTCGTATTTTGGTTTTGAAGCTCGGTACAAGCCCGTTATGATATTTATACTTTATCTGTGAAATTTGGTGAGAAACGGATCTAATTTGACGTGATTCGGACATCCGATTGAGAAAATAGGAATTTTATAGTGTTCTTGAGAATTTCATGTGTTTTGGTGCTAAATCTGTAGTTTTAGGTGTTATTTTGGCGATTTGATCGCATGAGCAAGTTTGTATGATGTTTTTAGACTTGTGTGCATGTTTGTATGGAGCCCCGAGGACTCGGGTGAGTTTCGAATAGGCTACGGAGTGGAAAGAACTTAGAAAACATAGTTGGTGTGTTCAGGTCTGCAGATCTTGCATTTGCGAGGTCTGGCTCGCAAATGCGAGCCTCACATTTGTGAAAAAGCTTCGAGCATGGGCTGGTCTGGGCAATCTCACATTTGCGAGAAAAGAGCCGCATTTGCGAAAGTCGATTGTTCGCATTTGCGAGTAATTAGCTTCGCATTTGCGATGGCCGCAGAAATGCGAGGAGTTATCATTTGCGATACTTCTCTCGCATTTGCGAGCTTCGCAAATGCGAAGCTCAGGTCGCAAATATGATATCTGCAGTTGATAGGTCTTGACTTAGAGGGGATTTTTCTCATTTTCAACATTTCCAAACACAAGAAACCCTCTAGGCGATTTTTCAAAGGCAACTTCTTCCCCAAATCATAGGTAAGTGATTCTTAACTCGTTTCTTTCAATCTTTCACTCCATTTTACAAGATTTCAACCTAAAATCTAAAGTTTTCATGGTGGAAGATTTTTGGGTAGAAAATAAGTATTTCAAAATTTGGAGATTTAGACCTCAAATTGAGGTCGAATTCCAAAACCAATTATATATACGGGCTCCGGGGTGAATGGGTAATCGGGTTTTGATCCGAATTTCAGGTTTGGACCAAGTAGGCCCGGGTGTTGACTTTTGTTGACTTTTTCAAAAATGACCTAAATTGAACCTTTAGTTATCGTGGGTGATTCCTAAAGCTTAATTTGAATCGTTTGGTTGGTAATTTGCTAGATATTGTTGGCTCGGAGGCTAATTTGAAAGGCAAGGTTGTGGTTGAACTTTGAGTGATATTTGGAGTGAGGTAAGTGCTGTGTCTAACCATGACTTGAGGGTTTAGGAACCTTTGCCTTATTTTTATGTGACAAATCATGTGAGCGGCGTATACGTGAGGTGACGAGTACCTATGCGCCGCCAATTTACCTGTTTTACTTATTTTCTTCCGTTCTCTTTATATTGTTTTCCTCCTTGATTTACCTGTTACATTTTTAATTGTAATTTCATGCCTAATTTTTATCTGCTAGATAATGTGATTCCTTGTTGAAGATATTTGTTACCCCGTAGGATTATCGTTTCCTCTTTATTGGTTTAAACTGTTCTGGTTGGATTTTTCTGTATTATTCTGGTTTGGTCTCGCTGAGTAGTAATAATTTCATTGAGTTTTATTGATTATACGACTCCCGGTTGCTTTGTTCTATATTTTAAGAGTTGGTAAGGGCGTTGTGTGAATTTTATGAAAGTTTTGTAGACTATGTGTAATGTATTATGATATGGTGGGATCGGGTTGCACACCGAAACAGGAGGATTAAGGGAAGATTGATGAGGAGGAATAAGGGTGAATATGATTATACGGTGGGATCGGGTTGCACGCCAAAACAGGAGGAATAAGGGTGGATTGATATAGAGTAATAAGGGTGAACTGTTATGTTGGTATTGATATATGGTGGGATCGGGTTGCACGCCGCAACATATATATATTATTTACTTTTATTGTAATTGTTACGAAGGAATAAAGGAGTATTGGTGGGATCGGGATGCATGTTGCATCAATATATGTGTTTGTGTATTCTTCTTTGACTGTGCAAGTTATTCGGTGATTTTACATTTCGCCTAAGTATTTGGTTATAGCTGGATATTGATAAGGCACTGAGGTTATGTATTTATTCATTCAATTTACGGCTTTTAAATTATATTGTCCTCCTTTTCTGCCTTATTATTTATCGTCTATAGCATATATTGTGAGTGTCCTGTCGTAGCCTCGTCACACCTTCATCAAGGTTAGGCTCGGCACTTACTAGTACATGGGGTCGGTTGTACTGATACTGCACTCTGCACTTTCTGTGCATATTTCGGAGCAGGTTGTGGCTGATCGAGAGTTTGGCTCGGGTGCACAACTCAGAGACCCAAGGTAGTCCTGCTGGCGTCCGCAGGCTCTGGCATCCCCTTCTACAGATCTTCTTATTGTTTTCCTTTACTTTCCAAAATAGTTGTAATTTTTGCAGACAATTGATTGTAGAAAAATCATAAAAAATTTGTGAATTGTGACACAAGGTTTCTGGGTAGAAGTAACATGTAAATTACTTCGACATCTATATCTCTTTACAGTTATTCCGCTTTATTTTGTCTGTCACTTCTAATCACTAAACATGGATATAAATTGCTAAAATAATCTCTAAAGTAGGCTTGCCTGGCAAGTGTGATGTTAGGCGCCATCACGATCCCGACGGTGGGAATTTCAGGTCGTTGAAGGTTTATGGGAATTACCCTGTTCATGATTTGGAGTTGGAAGCCATTGTTCACGCGCTGAAGATTTGGAGGAACTATCTTTATGGTGTGTCGTGTGAGGTTTTCACGGATCATCGCAGCCTTCAGTATTTGTTCAAGAAAAAGGATCAATTTGAGGCAGAGGAGATGGTTGGAGCTATTGAAAGACAAAGATATCACCATATTGTATCATCTGGGAAAGGCCAATATGGTGACTGACGCATTGATAGGAAGGCAGTGAGTATGGGCAGTCTTGCGTTCATTCCAGTCGGTGAGAGGCCGCTAGCTTCAGCTGTTCAGACTTTAGCCAACCAGTTTGTCCAGCCGTGTTCTAGCTTGCAAAGTCGCTCAGTCTTCCTTGTTTGAGCGTATCAGAGATCGGCAGTATGATGACCCTAATTTATTGATCCTTAGGGACACAGTTCGGCACGGTGGTTCCAAGCAGGTTACTGTTAGAGATGACGGAGTTTTGAGGATGTAGGGTCGCGTGTATGTGCCTAATGTTGATGTGCTTCGTGAGTTGATCCTTGAAGAGTCCCACAGTTATCGGTATTCTATTCACCCGAGTGCCGCCAAGATGTACTCGGACCTGCGGCAACATTATTGGTGAAGAAGGATGAAAAAGGATATAGTTGCTTATGTAGATCGGTGCCTGAATTTTTAGCAGGTGAAGTATGAGCATCAAAGACCCGGTGTTTGATTCAGCAGATGGAGATTCCTGAGTGGAAGTGGGAGCATATCACTATGGACTTTGTTGTTGGACTCCCACGGACTCAGAGGAAGTTCGACGCCGTTTGGGTCATTATGGATAGGCTGACTAAGTCAGCACACTTCATTCCTATGGCAGTTACTTATTCTTCGGAGCAGTTGGCAGAGATTTATATTCGGGATATCATTCATCTTCACGATGTGCCCGTGTCTATCATTTCTGATTGAGGTACGCAGTTTACCGCGCACTTCTGGAGGGCAGTACAGCGTAAGTTGGATACGCGGGTTGTGTTGAGCACAACATTTCATCCTCAGATGGACGGGCAGTCCGAGCGTACTATTCAGATCTTGGAGGATATGCTCGTCGCTTGTGTTATAGACTTCGGAGGATCGTGGGATTAGTTTTTTCCCTTTGCAGAGTTCGCCTACAACAATAGCTATCATTCGAGCATTCAGATGGCTCCCTATAAGGCATTATATGGTAGGTGGTGCAGGTCACTAGTTGGGTGGTTTGAACCGGGGGAGGACTGCTTATTGGGTACAGATCTATTGCAGGTGGCCTTGGACAAGGTCAAGATTATACAGGATCGACTTCGTACAGCTCAGTCCAGGAAAAAGAGTGGGAGAGGTGGCTTATAGACTTGCGTTGCCTCCGGGGTTATCAGCAGTTCATCTAGTATTCCATGTGTCCATGCTCCGGAGTATCATGGTGACCCGTCCCACATGTTATATTTCAGCTCTGTCCAGTTGGACAAGGATTTGACTTATGAGGAGACAGGTGACTATTCTACACCGGCAGGTTTGTCAGTTGAGGTCAAAGAGTTATCCTTCAGTTCGAGTGCAGTGGAGAGGTCATCCTATTGAGGCAGTTACTTGGGAGTCAGAGTCAGATACGCGGAGTAGATATCCCCACCTATTCACCAGTTCAGGTACTCTTCTATGTCCGTTCGAGTACGAACGGTTGTTTTAGAGGCAACTTCTTCCCCAAATCATAGATAAGTGATTCTTAACTCGTTTCTTTCAATCTTTCACTCCATTTTAAAAGATTTCCACCTAAAATCTAAGGTTTTCATGGTGTTGGTGATTTTTAGGTAGAAACTAGGTATTTTAAAATTTGGGGATTTAGACCTCAAATTGAGGTTGAATTTCAAAATCAATTATATATCCGGGCTCGGGAGTGACTTTTGTTGACCTTTTCAAAAATGACCTAAACTGAACCTTTAGTTATAGTGGGTGATTCCTAAGGCTTATTTTGAATCGTTTGGTTGGTAATTTTCTATATATTATAGGCTCGTAGGCTAATTTGACAAGCACGACTGTGATTGAACTTTGAGTGATATTTGGAGCGAGGTAAGTGTTGTGTCTAACCTTGACTTGAGGGTTTAGGAACATTTGCCTTATTTTTTATGTGACAAATTATGTAAGCGGCGTATACGTGAGTGACGAATACCTATGCGTCGCCAATTTACATGTTTTACTTGTTTTCTTCCGTTCTCTTTATATTGTTTTCCTCCTTCTTTTACTTGTTACATGTTTAATTGTAATTACATGCCTAATTGTTACCTGCAAGATAATGTGCTCCCTTGTTGAAGATATTTGTTACCCCGTAGGATTATTGCTTCCCCTTTATTGCTTTAAATTGTTCTGGTTGGATTTTTCTATGATATCCTGGTTTGGTCTCGCTAAGTAGTAATAATTTCATTGAGTTTTATTGATTATACGACTCCCGGTTTCTTTGTTCTAAATTTTAAGAGTTGGTAAGGGTCTTGTGTAAATTTTATGAAACTTCTGTACACTATGTGTAATGAATTATGATATGGTGGGATCGGGTTGCACGCCGAAACAAGAGGAATAAGGGAGGATTGATGAGGAGGAATTCGAGTGAATATGATTATTCAGTGGGATCGGTTTGCACGCCGCAACGTGAGGAATAATGGTGGATTTATACGGAGTAATAAGGGTGAACTATTATGTTGATATTGATATATGGTGGGATCGGGTTGCACGCCACAACATATATATATTATTTACTTTTATTGTAATTGTCACAGAGGAATAAGGTAGGATTGGTGGGATCGGGATGCGCGTTGCATCAATATATGTTTTTGTGTATTTTTCTCTGACTGTGCAAGTTATTCGATGGTTTTACATTTTGCCTAAGGATTTGGTTATAGTTGGATATTGATAAGGCACTGAGGTTATGTATTTATATCTTCAATTTACGGATTTTAAATTATATTGTCCTCCTTTTTGACTTATTATTTATCGTCTGTAGCATATATTATGAGTGTCCCGCTGTAGCCTCGTCACACCTTCGTCGAGGTTAGCTCAGAACTTACCAGTACATGGGGTCGGTTGTACTGATACTGCATTATGTACTTCCTATGCATATTTCAGAGCAGGTTGTGGTTGATCGAGAGTTTGGCTCAGGTGCACAACTCGGAGACCCAACGTAGTCCTGTTGGCGTCTGCAGGACCTATCGTCCCCTTCTACACATCTTCTTACTATTTCCTTTACTTTCCAAAACAGTTGTAATTTCTTTCAGACAATTGGTTGTAGAAAAATCATAAAAAGTTCGTGAATTGTGACACGATGTTTCTGGATAGAAGTAACATAATCTCCTCTTATTTTTTCCCACTGAGAAGTTTGAGGGCATTTCTCTCCTCCGTGAGCCCTTGGAGGTCGGCTTTACATCGGCTCAGCTCTGCCCAAGACTTGGAAAATGCCTCCTGATGGAGTGCCAAAGCCTATATGAAAAAGAGAATAAGTTAGGAAGAAAATAGGAATAATGTGACATCAACGAAGGGAATTGAGACTTACCCAATTCAGGGTTTGTTGAGTCTTATCAAAGAGACCCGATGCATCACTCCAGATGGTAGCATCCTTGACCCCGGTAAACAAATCACGAAAGGGATCCTCCCCCCCCCCCCCCCCCGTGAACTCCTTCTATCTCAGGGGTCCTCATAGCATGGGCCTCCCGAATCGCCTCCTCGGAAAATGTAGGGAGAGTAAGCGAGTGTCCAATTACTATTGCCCCAAGTGAGTCACTTGGGGAGTTCTCTTCAGTTCGAAGGGCTTCAGGGCCGGTCCCTTCAGGCACACCCACAATTTTCTCAATCGGGTGGGGGCATCCAAGATCTTCGATGACTCAGGGACTTTCCCAGAGTCCTTCTCCAAGACCCCCCCAGCTTGAGGCGGGACCTCACCAATCACCAGTGATTCAGCAGCCTTTGGGTCCTTGATGGTTTTGTTCACTTGGGCCACCAGTATGGGGTCATCGTTTTCTTCTTCTTCCTCCTCCCTTAGCCGCTGAAGTACATTCGCAGGAAGGGCAGTAGTATCTATTTTCAGCTTACGAACAGGGTTTTTCTTGGGCATTGGATCCCGTAGGTCTAGGTCATTTTCCTCTTATTATCCTTCGCCGATTTTGGAATAAGGGCTGAAGCCTCCTCCTCGCCAGACGGGGGCCTCGTGACTGCATCTTTACCCAGGACTACACATGAGAAAACTAGATAAGTATAATAAGGATATTTTGATCAAATCATCAGATATACAAAAAGGGGGTTTACCATGATTCTTGGCCTCCCATCGGCCTTTTGCTAGATTATGAAAACAGCGCTCAGCGTATGTAGAGGTCAAGGCAAGGTTCCGAACCCAGTGAGAAAAAGACACTGGGTTTCATGTTCCATGGAAAAAGACACTAATGAGAAAAAGTGGAAGAATGAAATGATGCATGGAAGCTAACAGTGAGATAATACTTATGTTTCATGTTCCATTTCTCCGGAAATGGCATCTTCTCGCCCGGAATGAGGTCGGAAGTCCTCACTCGAACAAACCGGCCCATCCAGCCTCAATCCTTGTCCTCGTCTATGCTTGAACAGCATTTTGGTAGCCCGATGCTAGAGTTTTATTAATCTGCCTCGATAGAGATGGGGGTTGTACAATATGGTGAAAGGGAACCCCTCGACTTTTCTCACGAAGAAGCGAAGCAGAAAAAACAATTCACCAAAAGGAAGGATGGATGTCGCCTAGGGATATTTGATATTGATGGCAAAAATCGACAATTACGAGATCGAGGGGGCCCAGTGTGAAAGGGTAAGTGTAAACACTTAGAAACCCTTCCACGTGGGTAGTGATGTCCTCTTTGGGGGTAGGGATCACCACCTCTTCATCCCCCTAGTTACAGTCTTTCTTTACCTGCTCAAGGTATCCCTCAGTGATCGAGCATATATACCTCGACACTGGCTCACATCGACCAGGAACTGTGAGGCCTTACCGGTTTTGAAATTGGAGTTTAACGTGCATCCCCCAGGAATATACTCCTCAAGACGGGGTTCCACCGGCGTTTTCCCCCCGGCCGATTGAGAAGATGAAGCAGCTTCTTTTTGTGGTACTGTTTTCGATGTTTTTGCCATTTTTGTATGAATTTGAAGAAAGAGGAGGTAATAGGACTTGATTTTTGGGAAAAGATTAGTTAAAAAACTAAAGATTTTATGGAGAGAAGAACTTAAGAGATGTAAAACTTTGGAGACTAGAGAAAAGTGAAAGTAAAGTTTGAATCAATGCGAAGAGGTCCTATTTATGGGATTCACGGCGACGATTCAAAGGCACTAGTGGCCAACCACCAACTAACACTCATTGATGATTTGGAAAATTGTACCGACGGGACGTTTAGGTCACTTCCGTCGCTTACATCATGGGGATGACATCATAATAGGTCGAGGTCAAAAAATTGAAGGCTCAATTCATTTATTGTCATTACACTTTAAAAATGAGGGGACTATTTGTATACGGTTAAAACCGGGGCCACCCGATTTTACTATTTGACCGGGACCGGGAGGATTCATCGAAGGACAGCTTCGTAATGGAAAATACTAAAACACGATGATAAGGTACCGAATTAGAAATCGAGGTACCTATCAAGATCGAGGCTAGTAGCAATCGAAGCCAGATGAGACAGACATCGAGTAAGATCGAAGATAGCACAATAACAGAAAGGCGAGATATTTGTGATTGGTCAAGGATCATGAAGTAAATCTCAGAACGGATCAAATCAGAAATGGTTAATCAGCTAATAATGGGATTTCCTTCTATAATTAGAGTTATACCATAAGTAGAATTCCTCTACTATATAAGGGGGAGTTCTAATCATTTGTAATACACATTGTTCTCAGATTTCAAAGCAATATAATTTTCACTCTCATTTACATCCTTGTTCATCAGTTTGTTATATTCTTATATTGTTCTTGCACCAACCAGTTCGAGGGTACTCTAACTCGAGGAATGAGTTATGTTCAAACACTGGTTTGTTTTACTTTACTGTCGATTACTATTAATCTTCTTATTTATCAGTTGGTGTTAAGTGAAACCACATATCCTTAAAACCACATTATATGTTTAATTTTTATCAAATTTTAAGGGTAAACAACTATAAAGATTTAAACAAAGCATGTCCTAAAGGCTCCTTTCCTCTGCTGAATATTGATCACGTGATCGATGCTACGGCCAGCCATGAGATCCTTAGTTTTCTCAATGCCTACTCCGGGTACAATCAAATACAAATGAACCTGGAGGATCAGGAAAAGACTTCGTTCATCACTAAGTACGGCACCTATTGTTATAATGCAATGTCGTTTGGACTAAAAAATGTTGGTGCCACTTACCAACGCTTAGTAAATCAAATGGTCGAAGAACAAATAGGTAAATAAATGGATATTTAAATTGGTGATATACTAGTTAATTCACTACGAGCAGAGGACCATTTGACACATTTCCAGGAAACCTTCGATATACTAAGGAAATACAACATGAAGCTCAACCCGGAGAAATGTGCATTCAGGGTCGGTTCGAGAAAGTTCCTCGGCTTTATGGTGTCAAATCGAGGGATCAAAATCAACCCCGATAAGATCAAGGCCATCAAAGACATCACAATCATAGACAATGTGAAGTTCGTACAAAGATTAACAGGGCGTATAACCGCCCTAGGCCGATTTATCTCGAGGTCTTCAGATATAAGCCATAGGTTCTTCTCTCTGCTAAAAAAGAAGAACAATTTTGCATGGACCCTTGAATACCAACAAACATTGGAACAATTAAAGCGGTACCTCTCGATCCCTCCACTACTTCATACTCCGAAAGTGAACGAGAAACTTTACTTATACTTAGCAGTCTCAAATATCGCGGTAAGTGGGGTCCTAGTTCGAGCAAGGTACACAATTTCTTGTTTACTATGTTAGTTGAAATTTAGGTGAGGTCGAGACCCGGTACCCACACTTAGAAAAATTGGCGCTTTCCCTAATAAACGCCTCTAGTAAATTAAAATCGTATTTTTAATGTCACCCAGTTTGTGTAGTAACCACTTATCCTCTTCGCAATATTTTGCATAAGCCCGAACTCTCGGGCCGATTGGCCAAATGGTCCGTCGAAATCAGTAGGTACGATATCGAGTATCAACCACAAATGGCCATCAAGTCTCAAATGTGTCTTCGTGGCCAACTTTACGCCAGCCCTCGTATCCGAGGTCGAAAAGGAACTGTTATTGAAAACAGGTACACCATCAGGGGTATGGACCCTCTTCACAGACAGTGCTTCGAATGTGAAGGGGTCCGGTCTAGGCATCGCTTTAAAGCCACCCACGGGCAATACAATTAGACAATCTATCAAAACTTCTAAGTTGACTAACAATGAGGTCGAGTATGAGGCCATGATTGCATGTCTCGAGTTAGCTAAGAATTTGGAAGCAGAGGTCCTCGAGTCAAAATGTGACTCCCTACTAGTGGTAAACCAAGTCAACAGAACCTTCGAGGTTCAGGAAGATCGAATGCAGAGGTACTTGGACAAACTACAGGTGACACTACATAGGTTTAAAAAACTGACCCTACAGCATGTACCTCGAGAACAAAACAGCGAGATCGATGCCCTTGCAAATTTGGGGTCATCGGTCGAAGACGACGAAATGAGCTCAGGGACTATCGTACAACTTTCGAGGTCAGTGATCGAAGAAGGTCACGCCGAAATAAACTCCATAAGTCTGACCTGGATTGGAGGAACAAATATATCAAGTACCTAAAGAACGGAAACCTTCCATCAGATCCTAAGGAATCGAAGGCCGCGCGATTCACATTGGCTGAAGATGGAACACTATATAGAAGGATGTTCAATGGACCGTTGGAAATATGCTTGGGTCCCGGAGACACCGATTACGTCCTGCGGGAAATTCACGAGGACAGTTGCGAAAATCATTCCGATGCCGAATCATCTGTTCACAAAGTTATCAGACCAGGATACTACTGGCCAATATTGAAAAAGATACTAAGGAATTCGTTCGAAAGTGCGGCAAGTGTCAAAGATATGCGTCGATGATCCACCAACCCAAAGAGCAACTCCATTCAGTCCTATCCCTATGGCCGATCATGAAATAGGGAATGGATATCGTCGCCCCTCTACCATCGGCCCCATGTAAAGATAAATTCATTTTATTTATGAATGACTTTTTCTAAGTCGGTTGAAGCACAAGCCTTCGAGAAAGTTAGAGAAAAAGAAGTTATAGACTTCATCTGGGACCACATTATATGCCGCTTCAGAATGCCTTCCAAGATCATATGCGACAATGGAAAGCAATTCATCGGCAACAAAGTAACAAAGTTTCTCGAAGACCACAAATAAAAAGGATCTTGTCAATGCCATATCACCCTAGTGGTAACGGATAGGCCGAATCAACAAACAAAACCATCATTCAAAATCTAAAGAAACATTGAATGACGCTAAGGGAAAATAGAGAGAAATATTGCTCGAGGTCCTTTTGGCGTATCGAACAACGTCAAAATCCAGTATGGGGCAATACCATTCTCTTTAGTATATGGCGCCGAAGCTCTAATCTCGGTCAAAATTGAGGAACCTAGCGTCAGGTTTCGATATGCAACGGAAGATTCAAATCACGAGGCTATGAATACAAGCCTCGAATTTCTAGATGAAAAATGGGAAGCCATCGTCGTTCGAATGGCCGAACAGAAGCAGCGGATTGAAAGGTACTACAACCGAAGAGCCAATCTTCAACACTTTAGAATCGGGTACTTAGTTCTGAGAAAAGTCACCCTCAATACTCGAGACCTAAATGAAGGAAAACTTTTCCCAAATTGGAACGGACCATATCAGGTCCTCGATATCGTCAGAAAAGGATCCTAATAACTTGGCACGATAAACGGCGAACAATTACCAAATAACTGGAACATATCACTCCCCAAACGATATTATTGCTGAGGTATGACCTTCTCCATTTTCATTTATATTTTATACTAACTAGTTGCAGGTGTTCGATCAAAGATATCGAAGTTTTCTCCAAACACGAAGTCGTTAGGTCTGAAATCACGCGTTGCACTCTTTTTCACTTAGACCGGTTTTTATCCCAAATGGGTTTTTCCGGCAACGTTTTTAACGAGGCAACCATTATTCGTGCTAACTTAGAGCAATTCAACAGTATCCGAGGCTTCTTTACAATCAACCTCGAATATTAGGGGGCATCAACCTCAGATGATTACAAGGAAAATACTTCATGTCAATAGGGTCTCAATAGGTAAATTTTGTTAAGGGCCAAACGGTCGAATGAATTGTGTCCATGTAGCTTACTCGAGCCATAATGGCAAAACATGTACGCATGTATAATATATTGAAAGAAGTATTTTTTCTTACCAGATGTTCCATGCCTTAGAAAAATTTATACTTTATAATTTCATACTTATTATATATCGTAGATACTGGCTTAAGGGCCGATCACAACTGAAGTTCAAACAACTTACCCCGTACTCGGGGACTACTGCCCGAAAATCGACATGATCGAATTATTAAACCTCGAGACCATAAGACCTTGAAAATTCAATCCTCAATTTTATAGGCCAAGGCCACCCCACTCGGGGACTGACACTTCGAACAAGTTTGAAGTGTAATCGGGAAATAACCCCAAGAGACAAATCACAAGGCCATGGCACGGCCAAACTAACACGGTTTGGAGACGTCCGAATTCCGTAATGAAAACAGGCATTCGAAAACTTTTATAAATCGGTTAAAAAGGCTATACTCGGTAAAATAACAAAAGAGTTTCAACAACGTCAGCCCACGAAAAACCCTAAGGGGTATCCAATTATTCGAACCCTCGAACAATTTTGTACTGAACAATTTTGTGCGAAGGAATAAAAAAGCAAAGGGCTTCGATAACACTAAACCCCGAAAAACCTAATGGGTACAGACTTATCTCGTGCTAAGGCATGAAAAAATTTTATATGATTAACTTTTTAAGCCGAAAAGAGAAAAAGCCACTTTTTTGAGGCCATATCAGCCTAATTCAAAAGCCTGAGGGCCGTTACATTTTTTAAGTTCTAGAAATCATCCTCACTCAACTAAAACCTAAGGGTCATCCTACTTCGAGTTCGAGTAAGTACTCACTCGATTACAAAAACTACATTAGTCCGACTTCGATCAAGTTGTCTAAGCTTCGAATTTACAAACAAAATTTTCACAAGGCATAAGTGAATCAAAATTTTCACAAGGCATAAGTGAATTAAAATTTTCATAATGCATAAGCGAATCAGAATTTTCACAAGGCAGAAGTCGAGATAAAAGCAAGACAGAGAAGAAAAATGTTTTATACATATGAAGATATTTAAAGGACCAATCAAGGTCCTACACAAATGAAAAAAGAGAAGAAAAAATACTAAGGCTCCTCACTATTCTCGGGGGAAGCTTCTTCATCGAGGTCCTCCCCATTTTCGGGCCCACTCTTGCTTCCATCATCATCGTCGTCATAGTCATCAGAAGAGTCCAACGCTCTAGCATCAGCTTCATGCTCTTTTGCCTTTACTATCTCGTCGGTAAGATCGAAACCTCCATAGTGGATCTCCTCGAGGGTTTTCCTCCGAGGTTGGCATTTGGCGAGTTCAGCAATCCAATGTGCTCAAGTTTGAGCAGTCTCGGCAGCCTCTCTCGCTTGGACTTGAGCAGCTTCAGCATCGGCCCAATAGACGGCCACAATTGCCTCAACCTCGGCCTTTGCCTTTTCGGCCTCAGATTTGTCCTTTGCAAGTTCGGAAGCTACCGAGCCTCGAGCTCCTCTATCTTCTTTTCCTGAGCTTAGATTTCTCCTTCATGCCTCAAAGTTGGCTTTTGACTTATGACAATTTTGCTCGAGCGGCCTCTTTTTCTGTAGAAAAGCGGTTTATGCGTTCTTTCCACTCCCAAAGACTCCGCCTTCATCATACTGATCTCCTCGTGGAACTGCCCGATCCTCTCAATCTTCGGCTGCAGTTGTGAGATTGAAATGTTAGCCACCATTCCTGAATTGAGCCCATGAGCTTTTAAAATTATCATTACCTGCCCGATCAGGTCGGTCTGATCTGGTGAGCCTTAGACAACTCGACTCGGAGGTCCTTAATCTCCTCTTCTTTTTGCCCACTGAGAAGTTTGAGAGCATTTCTCTCCTCTGTGAGACCTCGGAGGTCAGCCTCACATCAGATCAGCTCTGCCCGAGACTTGGAAAATGCCTCCTGATGGAGTGTCAAAGCCTATATGAAAAAGAGAGGAAGTTAGACAGGAAATGGAAGAATATGGCATCAACGAATGGAATTAAGACTTAATCGATTCAGGGCTCGTTGAGCCTCGTCAAAGAGACTCTATGCGTCACTCGAACCAGTGGCATCTTTGATCCCGAAAAAATAATCATGGAAGGGGTCCCCCCCCCCCCCCCCCCCCGCCACGAACTCCTTCTATCCTGTGGGTCCTCAAAGCCTGGGCCTCCCAAATCGCCTCCTTGGAAAATACAGGGAGAGTAGGTGAGTTTCCAATTACTATTTCCCCAAGTGATTAAATTGGGCCGTTCTCTTCAGCTCAGAGAGATTCAGGGCCGGTCCTTTCAGACACACCCAACGTTCGCTCATTCCGGTGGGGGGCATCCTCGATCTTCAACAACTCGGGCATTTTTCCCGAGTCCTTCTTCAAGACCCCCTCAGCTCGAGGCAGGACCTCAAAAACTACCACTAATTCAGCGGCCTTTGGGGCCTCGATGGTTTTCTTCAATCGGGCCACCAATACGGGGTCGGTGTTTTCTTCTTCTTCCTCCCTTAGCCGCTGAAGTACATTCGCAGGAAGGGTAGCAGTATCTGTCTTCGGCTTACGAACAGGGTTTTTCTTGGGCTTTGGGAACCCTAAGGTCGAGGTCCTTTTCCTCAATTATCCTTCACCAATTTCGGAACCGGGGCTGAAGTCTCCTCCACGCCATACGGGGGCCTCATGATCGCATCTTTGCCCAGGCCTACACACGAGAAAACTGAATAAGTATAAGAAAGATATCTTGATCAAATCATTAGATACATGAAAAGGGGGCTTACCATGATTCTTGGCCTCCCATCGGCCTTTTGCTAAATCACGCCAACTGCGCTCAGCGTATATGGAGGTCGAGGCAAGGTTCCCGCAGCTCTTGATTTCGGGAATCCCACGGGGCATCCAAGAGACCGCTACATCATGGAAAAATACATTAATTAGAAAAAGTGGAGGAATGAAGTAATAAATGGAAGCTAACAATAAGGTAATACTTATGTTTCATGTTCCATTTCTCAAGAAATGGCATCTTCTCTGCCGGGATTAGGTCAGAAGTCCTCACTCGAATGAACCTGCCCATCCAGTCTCAATCTTTGTCCTCATCTATGCTCGATAACAGCACCTTGATTTCTCAATGCAAGAGTTTTATCAACCCGCCTCGGTAGACACGGGGGCTGTAAAAACTAATGAGGTGGTCGAGGGTGAAAGACATCCCTTCGACTTTGCTCGAGAAGAATCAGAGCAGGATGACTATTCGCCAAAAGGAGGGATGGATTTGGCTCAGGGTAATCTGGTACTGACGGCAGAAATCGACGATGACAGCGTTAAGGGGGCCCAATTTGAAAGGGTAAGTGTAAACACTCATAAACCCTTCCACGTGGGTGGTGATATTTTCTTCGGGTGTCAGGATCACCACATCTTTATCATCCCAATTTCAATCTTTCTTTACTTTCTCGAGGTATCTCTCAGTTATCGAGCATATATACCTCGACACTGGCTCGCACCGACCAGGAATCGACGAGGCCTTATCGATTTTGAAGTCGGAATTTAACGCACACCCCCCAGGAATACACTCCTCAAGACGGGGTTCCACCGGCATTTTCCCGCTGGCTGGTTGAGAAGATGAAGAAGTTTCTTCTTGTGGTACCTTTTTTGATGTTTTTGCCATTTTTGTATGAGTTTGAAGAAAGAAGAAGGTAATAGAACTTGATGATTCAGAAGAGATTAACAGCGAAACCTTAAGACTTGTAGAAGGAAAGATCTTAGGGGATGTAAAAGCTTTGGAGATTAGAAGAAAGTGAAAGTAAAGTTTGAATCAATATGGAGAGGGCCTATTTATGGGATTTATGGCGACGGTTCAAAAGCACTAGTGTCCGACCATCAACTGACACTCATTAATGATTTGGGAAACTCTATCGATTGGTCGTTTCAGTCACTTTTGTCGCTTACGTCACGGGGATGACATCATGATGGGTCGAGGTAAAAAATCGAAGGCTCAATTTGTTTCTTGTCATTATACTCCAAAAAAATAGGGGAATATATGTATATGATTAAAACCGAACCCACCCAATTTTACTATTTGACCGAGACCAGTAGGTTGCATCGAGGGACGGCCTTGTAACGGAACAGACAAATCACGAGGATAAGGTACCGATTTTAGAATCGAAGTACCTGTCGAGATCGAGGCTGGTAACAATCGAAGCCAAATGATACAGACATCGAGTAATATTGAAGATAGAAAAATAACAGAAAGGCGAGATATCTGTGACTGGTCGAGGATCATGGCGTAAATCTCGGAACAGATCAAATCAGAAATGGCTAATTAGCTAATCATGGGATTTCCTTCTGTAATTAGGGTTATACCGTAAGTGGAATTCCTCTACTATATAAAGGGGGATTCTAATCATTTGTGAGACACATTGCTCACAGATATTAAAGCAATATAATTCTCTCTCTCATTTACATTATTGTTCATCAGTTTATATTACTCTTATATTGCTCTTGCACCAATCAGTTCGAGGGTACTCTAACTCGAGCGCTGACTTCTTCAAACTGGTTTGCTTTACTTTACTGTTGATTACTATCATTAATCTTCTTATTTATCAGTTGGTGTTAAGTGAAATCACATATCCTTAAAACTACATTATAAGTTTAATTGTTATATAATTTTTAGGGTAAACACGTACAGAGAAAAACAATCAAATATTTTAAACAAAAAAAAAACACAATATATCTCAACAGTAAATATGCAATGCAGTACAAGGGGAAAGCTCTCGGATCTCAGTCTGTAGTCCCAATTTAAATATGCAATGCAGTACAGGGGGAAAGCTCCCGGATCTCTGTCCGTAGTCCCAATTTAAATATGCAATGTCGTACAGGGGGAAAGCTCCCGGATCTCGGTCCATAGTCCCAATTTAAATATGCATTGCAGAAATATGTCAGATACGGCTTAATTAAACAGTTCAGAAAAACAACAGGAAAGAATAGAGTAAAACTACCTAAGCATGGTGCAACTAGTAGCAAATAAGAGGAAATCAAGTAAGGACAGGTAGGCATGCTTATTCTTAAGCTAACTACTCAGTTAAGACAGGAAACAGTAATATAGGAATTAAAATGAGTGATTGCATGGATGGAAAAAATGGAATTTTAGCAATAATGACCCGTGTACGCACTCGTCACCTCACGTACACGGCGTCCACGTAACAAAATCAGTATAAAAATGCCTAAGGGGAAGTCCCCAACACAAAGTTAGGCAAGCCACTTACCTTGACTGCGCTAATCAACTCAATACCACGCTCTTGCCACGAGTATCCAACTCCGGGTGGCCCAAATCTAGTCAATTCTATTGCATAGTGTAAATACATTTCAAGGAAATAAAATAAGTAATAAGTTCGTAGCTAATACGCGAAATTAGGAAATTCTCCCAAAACGTCCCTCGGGCCTACTCTCTGAATCAGGTGAAAATCATATTTTCCGGAAACTCATGCACTCACGAGTCTAACCATATAAGAATCTCTCAAATCGGAGGTCAAGCACCCAATCAAAACTCAATAATTAGGTCTATGAAGTTCATCCCATTTTTCTCATTTTCTACCCTAAATTTTCGAAATTAAAGGTTGAATTTAAGATTGGAATCATGGAAATTTATCTATAATGGATAGAAATCACTTACCCAAGTTACCCAGGTGCACAAGCCTCCAAAAATCGCCCCTCCCGAGCTCTCAAATTCAAAAGTGGTGAAAATAACATAAACCCTCGGATTTGGGTCTTTAAAAGACTGCCCAGGTATTTCTTCTATGCGATCACGTACAATGAGTCGCGATCGCGGAGAGTATTCCACCGTGCGCCTAAAATCCCTTCATCGCGTTCGCAATTACAGGTCTGTGATCGCAGACCTTCTCCCCTCACAGCTATGCGATCGCGTAAGGGGCCACGCGACCGCGTAGAACAAACACTGACCCTTCCTCAGACCTAGAAACTCCTATGCGATTGCTATCCGTGATGTACGATCGCGAAGACCAAGGTTCCCTCACTCTGCAATCGGGATTAGCCTTGTGCGATCGTGAAGAAAAAATCTCAGACTTCCCATACTTACCTTATGCGATCGCGGATGTACTCCTGCGATCACAGAGAACAAAGAACTACTGTAGAAAACCAGAAAAAATCTGCTAAGGCTATTAGGCCAAAAATGCCCGTTTGGGCACCCGAAACACACCCGAGGCCCTCGGGACCTCAACGAAAATTACCAACCAACCCTAATACCTCATTCAAACTTGATCGAGCCTTAAAAACACATCTCATAACATCAAAATCATCAAATATGCATAGATTCAAGCGTAAGAACTTATGAAATTTCTAGAATTCACATTCGATGCCGAAACACGTCTAAACTCATCCGAATGACCTCAAATTTTGCACACAGGTCATAAATGACATTACGGACCTGCTGTTGCTTTCGGAATTCCATTCCGAGTCCGATATCAAAATTTTACCTATCGGCCGAAATCGCCGAAATTCTAACTTTCGCCAATTCAAGCCTAAATCTACAACCGACCTCGAAAACACATTCCGAACACGTTCCTAACCCCAGAATCACCCAAAGGAGCTAACGGAGTCGACGGAATTCCATTCGGGATCCGTCTTCATACAATTCTAGCTACAGCCTGATTTCAAAGTCTAAAATCCACATTTAAGGACGATGCGTCCAAAATCACTCCAGATTTTACCATTCAATACTCCGACAACTTTCCATAACATAAATAGACATGGGAGAAGAAGTTATTAAGGGATTGGGGAACTAACTCTCAAAACGACCGACCGGGTCGTTACATTCTCCTCCTCTTAAGAAAATCGTTCGTCCTCGAACGAGTATAGAAACATAGTTGAAGCTGTGAAAAGATGAGGGTACGAACTTCGCATGTCCTGTTGGCTTTCCCAAGTTTCCTCCTCGACCGGATGACCCTTCCACTAAACCTTGACTGAGGCAATATCCTTCGACCTGAGCTTTCTGACCTGCCTGTCCAAAATAGCCACTGGCTCCTCAACATATGATAGATCCTTGTCCAACTGGACTGAGCTGAAATCCAAAACATGAGTCAGATCATCGTGATACTTCCGGGGCATGGAAACATGGAATACCGGATGAACTCCTGCTAGGTTGGGAGGCAAAGCTAACTCATAAGCGACCTCCCCAACCCGGTGCAACACCTCAAAAGGGCCAATGAACCTCGGACTCAGCTTACCCTTCTCCCCGAATCTAATGAAGCCCTTCATAGGCGATACAGGAAGTAAAACCCTATCACCAGCCATAAATGCCAAGTCACGAACCTTCCGGCCCGCATAACTCTTCTGCCTGGACGGAGCTGTGCGAAGTCTCTCCTAAATCACCTTCACCATGTCCACGGCATCCTGAACCAATTCTGTGCCCAACAATCGGGCCTCCCCGGCTCAAACCATCCCACTGGAGACCAGCACCGCCTACCATACAAAGCCTCATACGGCGCCATCTGAATGTTAGACTGGTAGCTGTTATTATAAGAAAACTCTGCAAGAGGTAAGTATCGATCCCATGACCCTCCAAAATCTATCACACAGGCACGGAGCATATCCTCAAGAATCTGAATCGTGCGCTTGGACTGCCCGTCTGTTTGAGGGTGAAAAATTATACTCAACTCTACCTTGGTGCCTAACTCCTGTTGAACGGCTCTCCAGAATCGTGAAGTGAACTGTGTACCTCTGTTTGAAATGATAGATACTGGGATACCGTGGAGGCGAACAATCTCTCTGATATAAATCTCAGCCAACCTCTCAGATGAATATGTAGTCAGCACTGGAATGAAATGGTCTGACTTAGTCAGCCGATCCACAATCACCTAAATAGCATCGAACTTCTTCAAAGTCCGAGGAAGTCCAACCACGAAGTCCATGGTGATTCGCTCCCACTTCCACTCTGGAAGCTCAATCTGCTGAAGTAACCTTCCCGGTCTCTGATGCTCATATTTGACTTGCTTACAGTTGAGACATTTGGCCACAAACTCCACTATATCATTTTTCATCCTTCTCCCCCAATAGTGTTGTCTCAGATCCTGGTACATCTTCGAGGTACCCGGATGAATGGAATAATGCGAGCTATGGGCCTCCTCAAGAATCAACTCCCGAAGCCCATCCATATTGGGCACACAGATCCAACCCTGCATCATCATCACACCATCATCTCCTATAGTCACATCCCTGGCGTCACCTCGTCGAACCCTGTCCTGGAGGACCAGAAGGTGGGGATCATCATACTGGCGCTCTCGAATGCGGTCATAAAGAGAAGACCGAACCACCACACAAGCTAAAACCCAGCAAGGCTTCGAAATGTTCAACCTCACGAACTGACTGGCTAAGGACTGAATATCTAAGGCTAAGGGCCTCTCAACTGCCAGAAGATATGCCAAACTCCCCAAACTCTCCGCCCGATGACTCAAGGCGTCGGCCACCACATTGTACTTCCCCGGGTGGTATACTATAGTGATGTCATAGTCCTTTACCAACTCCAACCACCTATGCTGGTGCAAATTGTGATCCTTCTGCTTGAATATGTGTTGCAAACTCCGGTGATCCGTGAATATCTCACAGGGAACACCATATAAATAATGACGCCATATCTTCAAGGGTGAACAATCGCTACCAACTCGAGATCATGAACAGGGTAGTTTTTCTCATGCACCTTTA
Organism: Nicotiana knightiana; assembly: GCA_005239525.1. NCBI lineage: Eukaryota > Viridiplantae > Streptophyta > Magnoliopsida > Solanales > Solanaceae > Nicotiana > Nicotiana knightiana. The sequence goes on along the minus strand of ML387147.1, from coordinate 14,922 downwards.
ACTGCCTAGACACGTAGGCAATCACCCTACCGTCCTGCATCAACACCGGTCCTAGGCCAATCCTCAAAGCACCACAATAGACTGTATAGGACCTTGAACCTATGGGTAATACTAACATTGGAGTTGTAGTGAGGGTTGTCTTGAGCTTCTAAAAGCTGTCCTCACACTCCTCAGTCTATATAAAAGTTGCACCCCTCTGGGTCAGTCTGGTCATGGGCGTTGAAATGGATGAAAATCCCTCCACAAAACGGCGATAATACCCAGCCAAACCGAGGAATTTGCGAATCTTAGTAGCTGAAGACAGTCTAGGCCAACTCTGCACCGCCTTTACCTTATTTGGTTCTACCTTGATCCCATCCGAAGATACCACATGGCCTAAGAATGCCACAGAATTAAGCCAAAATTCACACTTAGAAAATGTGGCATACAACTTCTTCTCTCTCAAAGTCTGAAGCACGGTCCTCAAGTGCTGCTCATGATCCTCCTGGGACCGAGAATATACCAGAATGTCATCAATGAACATGATGATGAAAGTTTCAAGATAAGGCCGAAATACGTTGTGCATCAGGTGAATGAAGGCTTCTGGGGCATTGGTCAGCCCAAATGACATAACAAGGAACTCATAGTGGCCATATCTGGTCCTGAAGGCAATCTTCGGGATACTTGGCTCCCGTATCTTCAACTGATGATAACCCGAATGCAGATCAATCTTGGAGAACACCCTAGAACCTTGTAATTGGCCAAACAGATCATCAATGTGAGGCAATTGGTACATGTTTTTCACTGTCACCTTATTCAGCTACCGGTAGTCAATACACATACGCATCGAGCCATCCTTTTTCTTCACAAATAACACCGTAGCACCCCAAGGTGATACACTCAACCTGATGAATCCCTTATCAAGCAAATACTGCAACTTCTCCTTCAACTCCTTCAACTCAGTAGGAGCCATGCGATAGGGAGGAATGAAAATGGGCTGAGTGCCCGGAAACAAGTCAATGCCGAAATTAATGTCTCTATCGGGTGGCATACCTGGAAGATCAGCTGGAAATACATCAGGATATTCCCTGACAACTGAACTGACTCAAATGTAGGGGTCTCAACACTAACATCTCTCACATAAGACAAATACGCATCACATCCCTTCTCGACCATCCACTGAGCCTTAAGAAAAGAAATGACTCTGCGGGGAGTATAATCTAAGGAACCTCTCCACTCTAACCTCTATAATCCTGGCATAGCTAGTGTCACGGTCTTGGCATGACAATCAAGAATAGCATAGTAGGGAGACAGCCAGTCCATACCCAAAATAACATCGAAATCTACCATGCTAAGTAATAGTAAGCCATCCCTGGTCTCAAAACCACTAATAAAAATCAAGCACGACCGATATACGCGGTCCACAATAAGAGAATCTCCCACAAGAGTAGAAACATATACGGGTAAACTCAAAGAATCTCGAGATATCCCCAAATGTGAAGCAAAGTAAGAAGATACATATGAGTATGCAGAACCTGGATCAAATAACACGGATGCATCCCTATGACAAACAGGGACAATACCTGTGATGATCGAATCTGAAGCAACAGCCTCTGAGCGGGCTGGGAGAGCATAATATCTGGCCTGGCCTCCCCCTCTAGGGCGACCTTGACCTCCCTGACCTCCACCTCGAGCTGTCTGAGAAGGTGGGGTAGTAGCTGGGGCTGGAAGAATAGCTGGAAGACCCGGTGGAAGATGTGGAACCTTATAAGTGTGAGGTGGTGCACCCCTCCTAGCTCTGGGTCAATCTCTGATCACATGACGAGGGTCACCACATCCAAAGAAACCCCTCGGAGGACGTGGCGGCTGTTGCTGACTCTGAACTGGCCTGCTGGACTGGCCAGTGATAGCAGCTCGAGCAGGAGACACATGAGATACTGGTGGTGCATAATAAGGCTCCTGAGGTCTAGGAGGAGATGGAAATACCAATGGCTGCTAGAAGAGCTGAATGAACGGGGCGACTCACAAAACCCCTACCATAGCATGCTGCTGGTGCAAGGGCTCCTGAAAAATGACCAGTCTCTCGAGACCTCTTGGCCTCTCTCTCCTCCCTGTCCCAGGCTAACATAGTCTCAATCCTCCGGGTAATACTCACAGCCTGCTGGTAAGTAATATCGGTCTCCAGCTCTCTATCTATGCTGGTCTGAATACTGGGGTGGAGTCCCTCAATAAAGCGTCGAACCCTCTCTCTGACAATGAAAACCAAAGCTAGTGCATGGCGAGCCAAATCGCTGTAACGGACTGTATACTCTGATACAATCATGGTACCCTGGCATAGCTGCTCAGACTTCGCACACCAAGCATCCCTGAGTCTCTGAGGGACAAACTCAAGTAAGAACATCTCATAGAACTGAGCCCAAGTAAGTGAATCTTCCTCGTCCGGACTACTAAGCTCAAAAGCACGCCACCATTGATAAGTTGCTCCCCTCAGCTGGAAAGCAGTGAAAGAAACCCCACTCGTCTCCACAATACCCATAGTGCATAGAATGTGATGACATCTCAAGAAACCCCAGGGCATCGTCCGAAGCTAGTCCGTTGAACACAGGTGGGTGGTACTTCTTGTACCTCTCAAGTCGGAGCTGCTCTGCCTCAGGAACAGCTATCCTAGTCTCATGTTGAGCTGGAGCTACTGGGGCATAGGAATATACTCTAGAACCTACCCAATATGAACCCTCTGCTCAGGAGTAGGGGTTGCGGGAGTCTGTGTCCCTCCCCCGGCCTAGGATGTAGCTGGAGCTATCGGGAGTAGTCCCGCCTGAGGCAGAGTATTGAAGGCACTCAAACACTGAGCCAATGTCTCCTGGAGGGCTGGAGTAATAGTAGGGACCTCTTGTGCCCCTCCAACTGTGGCTGCTGGGGAATCCTCTGCCTCTACTCTCGCCTGTACTCGGGCTGCACCACGTGCTCGTCCTCTACCCCGGCCCCTGCCTCTGACGACTCTGACTGGGGGCTCTGGTGCCTGATCATCAGTACGTCCGGTACGGGTACGAACCATCTGTAAGCAAGAATAGAATAGAGTTTAAGAATTTGATGACAGTAACTAGCACGATAAGGAATTCCAAAGAATATGATTATTCTTAACAGTTACATAGCCTCTGGAACATAGGTACGGACGTCTCTGCACTGATCCGCGAGACTCTAATAAATCGACTTGTGACTCCTATGAACCTAGACACTCTGATACCAACTTGTCACGACCCAAATTACCCTCCGAATGGTCTCGTGACGACACCTAGTCTCTACGACTAGGTAAGCCTAAATTTTATGTGAAATAAGACAAAACAATAATAGAAACAGTAAAGAAGAAGTAATACTATAAAATTTAGCTGCTCGGCATTTATAGTTTTTACTTTCCCAAAACTTGGAACATCACAAAGTCACAAACTTTGAACTACTGTAGCTCTATACAAAGAAATAAGGAAAATGTATCTATATATCTCCTATATCTATACTAGAGTAGGAAGGGGTCTCGTGAGATCCTGCAGACGCGGAAGAATTACCTCGCGGTCTCCTAAGCAGCTGCTAAGATACGCCTAGCCACTAGGCGGTGCACAGGTACCTGGATCTGCACATGGGGAAAACATGCGCAGGAAAGGGCGTGAGTACTCCACATTCGGTACTCAAAAAGTGCCAAGCCTAACCTCAGTCAAGTAGTGACGAGGTCAGGTTGAGGCTTTACTAAATTTTAAAACAAGTCAGTTATAAATTTAAATAGTGAAATATAGATAAGCAATGATAAACAGGATTAATGGAAACTGGAAGAAATAATAACAAAAAGAGAGCCCTCAGCTCAGCACAGCATATATCTCAACAGTAAATATGCAATGCAGTACAAAGGGAAAGCTCTCGGATCTCAGTCCGTAGTCCCAATTTAAATATGCTATACAGTACAGGGGGAAAGCTCCTGGATCTCCGTCCGTAGTCCCAATTTAAATATTCAATGTAGTACAGGGGAAAAGCTCCCGGATCTCGGTCCTTAGACCCAAACTAAATATGCAATGCAGTACAGGGAAAAAGCTCCCGGATCTCGGTCCTTAGACCCAAACTAAATATGCAATGCAGTACAGGGAAAAAGCTCCCGGATCTCGGTCCGTAGTCCCAATTTAAATATGCATTNCAGGTAGGCATGCTTATTCTTAAGCTAACTACTCAGTTAAGACAGGAAACAGTAATATAGGAATGAAAATGAGTGATTGCATGGATGGAAAAAATGGAATTTTAGCAACAATGACCCGTGTACGCACTCGTCACCTCACGTACACGGCGTCCACGTAACAAAATCAGTATAAAAATGCCTAAGGGGAAGTCCCCAACACAGAGTTAGGCAAGCCACTTACCTTGACTGCGCTAATCAACTCAATAGCACGCTCTTGCCACGAGTATCCAACTCCAGGTGGCCCAAATCTAGTCAATTCGATTGCATAGTGTAAATATCATTTCAAGGAAACAAAATAACTAATAAGTTCGACGCTAATACGCGAAATTAGGAAATTCGCCCAAAATGTCCTCCGGGCCCACGTCTCGGAATCGGGTAAAAATCATATTTTCCGAACACTCATGCACTCACAAGTCTAACCATATAAGAATATCTCAAATCGGAGGTCAAACACCCAATCAAAACTCAATAATTCGGTCTATGAAGTTCATCCCATTTTTCTCATTTTCTACCCTAAATTTTCGAAATTAAAGGTTGAATTTAAGATTGGAATCATGGAAATTAATCTATAATGGATATAAATGACTTACCCAAGTTACCCAGGTGCAAAAGCCTCCAAAAATTGCCCCTCCCGAGCTCTCAAATTCAAAAGTGGTAAAAATAACATAAACCCTCGGATTTGGGTCTTTAGAAGACTGCCTAGATATTTCTTCTATGCGATAGCGTACAATGAGTCGCGGTCGCGGAGAGTATTCCACCACGTGCCTATAATCCCTCCTTTCACCATACTTTTTTCTTATCAACTTTAGACTTCAAGATCTACAAATAAATATTTCTTTTCACAAATTTTATTACTTGCACCATAATCATGGTACTATTAGTTCTTTTTTATACTTTCTTTATTTTTACATGCAAGAAGCAAATCTCCATTATCTTTTTCATTCTTGATTTTCACAATTATTGTTCTTCTCCATGTTACGTTTATACTACCAAGAATAATGAACAAATATATGACAAGTAAAATATTCAGTATTTGATTTATCATACCTTCCTTGATTTGATCTTCATCGTCTATCTCTTTCATGATCTCATTCTTGGTTGTAGTCTTGACTTTTATTTTCTTTATTTTGTGATTGATTACTACCTCTTTCTCTTATACCATGATCTTTTTCATGTCCACTGCCTGTTTTTTGTGAACAACTCTTTTCATTTTTCTCCTTCAAACAAAGTTTTGATTGTAACGCTTATTTAATTGATTCTTGTTTTGGTTCTTCAATTTTTCTTCATGCGTGTGCAAAGAACCCATGATTTCTCCTGTGGTCGTAGTGTTCAAGTTCGTAGACTCTTCATTGACAATAATAACATAATTAATTTTTAAATCTATGATCATAGTATTTTTGTAACGACCATATCATCATTTAATTTTTCATCATATCTCTTTATTTGATTATAAACCGCCAAGACTCTTGAAATATAATTAAAACCCGATTTAGGTTCCTTCATTTGTAGTAATTTAAACTCTTCTATTAAGTTTTGGAGATGAACCTTTTTCACCTTGTCTGAATCTTTACAGGAAATTTGAATAACATCTCATTCTTGCTAAAAGTGGTTGCATTTGAAACCTTCTCAAATATCTTTTCATCCGAACTTTCATGGACGAGAGTGAGCATCTTTTGATATTTCTTTTTTGTGGCGGCGGCATCTTCCGCTTCATCAACTCACTCTCCACCATTTACCAAACATAAAAGGCTCGAAGTAAAGCCTTTATTCAGATACACCAATTTTCATAGTTTTCTTTAGTGAGCATCAAGATTTAACGACCCGACCAATTAATTATAGAATTAGCATCTCGTTTAGTGTCTTAAGGTCCCGAGCATCTTCGTTTTATGTGTTATGGTGTGCGTGCATGGTCGAGTTTGAATTTTGGATGATTCGGGATTAATTTGGAAGAAGGATTCTTGTTTTAGAAGCTTAAGCGGTAATAGTTGACCGGAGTTTGACTTTTGTGTAGGCGGATCTAAAGATGACATTTTGATGCTTCCAATAACTTCGTATGGTGATTTTGGTCGTAGGAGTATGTCCGAATTTTGATTTGGAGGTCTGTAGGTCATTTCGGCATGAATTGGCGAAAGTTGGGAAAATGAAAGATTTTGGAAAGTTTGACTGGGAGTTTACTTTATTGATGTCGGGTTCGGACCCCGGTTGTAGAAGTTGGAATAGGTTTATACTGTGTGATTCATGATTCTAGTTTTGTTAGAGGCAATTTGAGGCTTTAAGCAAGTTTGTCATATTTTGGGACTTGTTAGTATATTTGATTGGGGTTCCATGGGGCTCAGATGAATTTCGAATGGGTTTGGATTGTGTCGCGCTCTTAATTGATATTTCAGCATTGTTTCTTTTGGCATAAGGGTAACACATTGTGCAAACGGCATTTGATTTGTGATTTTATTGAACCATCAGATCGGTATCATAATTACACATTCATAGCAACAAGAATCGTCGCATTCCGAGGTCTTATGAGAGAGTTATGCTCATTTCTGTATCGGGAAAGACTGAAATTTTTCTGGTGTTTGAGGGAACACAGGCAAATCGCAGGTTCCAAATGTGATTTATAAATCTCAGGTGTCAAATCCGACTTGTCTTGAGAGGTTTCTAAAAATGGGGGTTTCACCATTTTTAACATATTTTGAGTTGTAGACCTTGAATTTGAGCAATTTTTTAGGGTTCTTCACGTGGTTGTTTGCGGTAAGTGATCTTTACCCGGATTTGATTTTATTTCATGATTTTATTTTTACTTTTATCATTAAATTAGTGAATTGAATGGAATAAAATGGAAATTTTGTAATATCTTTCAAAAATGTAAAATGAGGATGTGAAGGGCGATTCGATATCGAAATTTGATAATCTCAGTATGGTTGAACTCGTATCGGAATGGGTGTCTGTATTTTGTGAATTTTGTCGGGTTCCGAGGTGTAGGCCTGGCTGATTTTTTAGGTTGACTTTTTAGTTTTAAATAAAGATCGAAGCTTTATTATCCGGAATTATTTTCGACGAATTTTATTTATGATTTGAAGTTATTTTGGCTAGATTTGAGCCGCCTGGGGCTGTTTCACTCGAGAAGCTCATTTTAAAGTATCGGTCTAGCTTCTTTGAGGTAATTATCTTGTCTAACTTTATGTGGGGGAACTACCCCTTAGGATTAGAGTTATTTGTGGTAATTGTGTCATGTGAAGGTCATGTACGCGAAGTGACCAGTACGTACTCGGGCTTATTTGTGTAAAATATGACTGTTTAGGACTCTTAGGTTCTTATGTCTATCAGATGTGAAGTTGTTTTATCATGTTAAATCCTACATTTACTAAATTCACCCTTACATGTCTTATTTGGAATTAATTGATTCATGTTCTATCCTTGTTTCCAATTAAACTCTTATGTGCCTTGATTGGAATTGTTGCCTCTTTTACTGCCATGCTATCTTTTCCGTAATTGCTTAACCTTAATTGAAGTTATATTTTCTTTTCTGTAATTGCTTAACCTTAATTAAAGTTATGTTGTCTTTTCTGTAATTGCTTAACCTTAATTGAAGTTATCGTCGTCCTTTCCGTAACTTGCTTAACCTTAATTGAATTTTTTTTATCCCTTTCACTGTTGACTTATCCTAATTTGGAATCATTAATTCATGTTATCTCTCTTATTGTCGAGTTGTATTTGTGTGGAATCAGTGTTGCACATTATCTCTTCCCTTATTGAGCTATTCTTCTTAAGACCATCATTACATGGTGTGTCTTTGTTTGTGAGCTTGTTCTGAAGTTCTTGTGTTGATTTACCTTGTCGTACTCTCGTGTTATTGTTGTTGATGTTATTGCAATCAGTGTTCTTGAGTCAAGGGCTATGCGTGTTTGTGGTTTTGAAATTGTTTAGAGGAAAAGTTGTGGCATATGGGCACATGTGGTGAAAGACCTTATATTGTGTCGTTATATTTTGACACACATGATATTGTTGAGAGGATTGTTGGGGTATTCGTACGTGAGTTGTCCGTACTATTGTTATTATTGATATTTGCACATGTGGTATGACAAGTCGGGTTACATATATGGGTTACGCATGTGGCGAGACAATGTGGGAATATTATTATGCGTGTGTGGCGTGTTTACTTTATTGTTACGCATGTGACAAGGCAAGTGGGCTATGTCAGGGATGGTTTGTGATGACTTGTGATGGACTAGGGGCATTGTTGTTGCTGATATTTGTGTAGTGGTGTGCCTACCTGGTGTGAGTCATGCATTTTACGTCTTGTTGTGATGTTTCTTATGTGCCATTTGTTGTCTCTACTCTTACATTTTGACTCAAAATGTGATAGAACACTTTCACAAGCATACACGTAATTAATTAGTCATATCGGTTTGAGATGATGAACCCTGATGTCTATTGATCATTTACATATATTCTCGTATACTTGCCTTCTGTGTGAAAATTATTCTTTTGGAACGTGAGTTGTCTGTGCAATCAAGGTCATTATTAGTGTTGGCATGTGAGTCATCTGTAAGGATATGAATTGTAATGTAAGGACAAGATACCAAGTGATTAGAGTTCATGAGTTGGGACCCGAAATATGACTATGAGGTGAAGTACCTCAGAAAAGTCCTTGAACAAATCTTGTGAGAAAGTAGTTGCTCTTATTGAGTGTTACTTGTTTTTCCTTACTTGGTCTCATCGGACTTAAAATATTTCAATTTACTCCACGACGTTATTACCTATTGTGCCTCATTGCTAATTGCTGCTTTTAGCTTCCTATTACCAGCATTGTTTCATTATTGTTACCATGCTTAGCTTCAGATTGATATTGTTCCCTGTTAGTTTCACATTCATACTTGTACTGGTTATTAAGTCTAGTAGGTGTCTTGACTCTCCCTCGTCACTACTCTACTGAGGTTAGTCTTGATACTTACTAGGTATCGTCGTGGTGTACTCATGCTACGCTTTCTGCATATTTTTGTGCAGATCCAGGTACTTGGAGTTTGTTGATCATTAACTAGCTGATCGGGCATTGCTGTGGAGACTCAAGGTATACATGTTGTTGCGTTCGCAGGCCTCGGAGTCACCTTCTGAAATTTTACTTTGCACTGTTTATTTGTATTCCGGAACAATTGTACATAGATATCTTCTAGTAAACTCAGTAGAGACTATGTGCCATCACGACATCCTACAGAAGGAAATCGGGTCGTGACACAAGACTTGGAAGGGAATTATATTAGTATTAGTTACTCCCTCCTTTTCAAATTAGATGAAATACTTTCCTTTTTAGTTTGTTCTAAAATAAATGACACATTTCTAAATTTGAAATGATTCAACTTTAAACTCTTCATTTTACCCTTAATAAGAAGCTTTTATAACCACACAATTATCATGGTCCCACAATGCGTTTACTCCTTAAGCTTTTAAGACCACAAGTTTCAAAGCCTTATTCATTTCCTTAAACTTTGTGTCGAGCCAAACTACCTCATCTAAATTGAAACGGAGAGAGTACTTTTCTTTCTACGTTTACTTGTCTCCAAACACACCAACTCTGATACCAAATATTTGAAAATTAAGAAAAATACAACGAAAATAAACACTCAAAAGCTCACTAGATGGGAAGTGGAGGAAGGGAGGATATTTGTATGTATTTTTACAAAATAGATAGGAATACATGAAAATTTGTATGTATTTTTCATCATAAGGACTCATTAGACTAACTCAAGAATTTTCTACCAATGCATGCACCTCATAATCCATTTAATCTACTAGTCCATAGTTCATGAACTAAAAAAAATATAATGCGTGAACAGTTTTAATTAATATCTCAACACCCTTAATATACAGGTTTAGCGACATTTACAATTTTTTCGTCTTTTTTTTAAATGATAATAAAATACACTTCAGTGTGAGCAAATCTTTTTTAATCTCACAAATTTGTGGACTCGTATCGTACACTTCTAGGTCCACAAAATTATGAGACAAACAAAAGGCCTCACACAACTAGTATTAGTTGTGTGAGGCACAAACTAAAATTTAAAAAGTTTTATAGTGTGCTTCACATGACTGACATTAGTTGTATGAGGCCTCTTTTTATCTCACAAATTTGTGGACTCATATCTCACACCTCTGAGTTCACAAAATTGTGAGACAAAAAAGAGGCCTCACACAACTAGTGTCAGTTGTGTGAGGCACGAAATAAAAAAATTCACCTTTCGTAAGTCTTTGGGGCGGCTTAGAAACAGAGGCAAGCCCACGTTGGTTAAAGGGGGTTCAATAGATACCTCTTCCTAAAACTTCTTAACTATTTTTATGTGCAAATTATCTGTCACGACCCATTTTACCCCTCCGAAAGGTGTCGTGACGGCACCTAGTCTCTACGACTAGGTAAGTCTATTATTGCGTAAAATAAAAGAAACAAAAAAATAAAAGCCAAAACAGTATAATTTAATAATCATGGATCGTGCCACTCGCCATATACAATAACATCACTCCCAAAACCTGGAATGTCGCCAGTCACAAGCTGCTATAAGTCTATATTGCGCTATACAAAATGTCTGAAGAAACAAGGGAAAAATCTCTACACAGGGGAATGGAAGGGGACTCCGAGGATCTGGGAATGCGAGCAGAAATACCTTGAAGTCTCCTCAATCAGCAACCACGCACTAAACTCGAGGTTGATAGCTCGTACCTGGATCTGCACACGAAAAACAAGTGCACTAAAGGGCATGAGTACACCATAATGGTACCCAGTAAGTACCAAGCCTAACCTCGGTCGAGTAGTGATGAGGTCAAGTCAGGGCCCTACCGGTGTAAATATAAAGAACTAAAAATAGCAAGAGATATAAATATATTCTACGGTAAAATAGTTAAGGAAGTCTACAGTAATAGAAGTCAAGAAGCCCTCGGATCAGAGTAGAGGAAGTACAATAGGGAATCCCCCAGGATACCGTCCCATAGTCCCGAATTAATTATGCAGTACAGGGGGATCTCCCGGAATACGTATGTAGTCCCAAAATAAATATGCAGTACAGGGGAATCTCCCGGATTACGTCCATAGTCCCAAAATAAATATGTAGTGTTGGGGGATCTCCCGGAATACGTCTGTAGTCCCAAAGTAAATGTGCAAGACAGGGGGATCTCCTAGAATACGCCCATAGTCCCAAAATAAATATGCAGTACTGAGGGATCTCCCGGAATACGTCTGTAGTCCAAAAGTAAATATGCAACTCAATAATAACATGGTAGTTACAGCATTGAAATGTACAGTTTAGACTAAATGCAACCAAGAAAATAGGAATCTACCTAATCATGCTGCACAGAATTTGAAACAGACATTTAAAACACGTAGGCATGCTTTCCTAATCTAAACAAGGTAATTAAACGTAATAGTATAGTTCAACCAAAGGAAAACAGTTTATGATTTGGAAGAAAAATGGGAGTTTTAAAATAATAGCCCGTGTACGTACTCATCAACTCACGTACACGGCGCTCATACATCAAACAGTACCAAACATCCTAAGGGGAAGTTTCCCCACACAAGGTTAGGCAAGCCACTTACCTCGAACCACTCAACTCAATCCGAAACCACACTCTTGCCACGAGTATCCAACTTCGAATGGACCAATCTAATCAAAGAAATTGCATAATGTAAATAATACTACAAGTAACTATTTTAGCTAAAGAATTCGAAGCTAAGGCAAGGAAATAAGGAAAATGCCCAAAAAGTCTCCCCGGGCCCACGACTCAGAATCGGGTAAAAGTTAAAAATTTAGTACACCCATTCACTCACAAGACACTCATTCAAAAATCATCTAAATCTGATGCCTAAAACTCGATCAAACTCATAATTTCGATTGGGGAACTTTTTTCCTCATTTCTTACATTTTCCACCCAATTACCTTGATTAAATGGGGAAACCTATTATAGATTAATGCAATAAAATCAAATTCGAGTAAAAAAGTTGTTACCCACTGTAGACATGTAATTTTTTACCCTCCCCGAAATTTTACACATATTAGCGTTTTAATATTTAGTTTATGTGTAATATCTCTGTTTTTAGCTAGTTTTGACTCTTTTATTTTGTTTTGTCACAAAATGAAAATTATAAAAATATTTTATTTTATTTAGCTAATTGATATTTTATCTAGTTATTTTTAGTTTATCTACATTTCACAAAAGTCGAAAAATACAAAAAAAAAAAATTGTTCCAATTTGTTTCCGAAAATATTAGTATTTTGATAGGAATATTATTTAATTTTTTGCGATGATTTTAACCTAATCCTAATTTTATTTTTAGTATGATATTTTAAAAATACAAAAAAAAAAAATTGTTCCAATTTGTTTCCGAAAATATTAGTATTTTGATAGGAATATTATTTAATTTTTTGCGATGATTTTAACCTAATCCTAATTTTATTTTTAGTATGATATTTTAAAAATACAAAAAAAATAGTTTCATTTTTTTACATATAATTTAGTTTAATTAATTAGATTGATTTTACATTATGTAGTATATTTACCTTGTACTAAAAGGGATTTAGCTAAAGTTTAGACATTTTTAGCCCAATTTTAAAGCCCAAAACTGAATCCCATCTATCTTCAACCTTAACACATAACCCTAATTCTCTCTATATAAAGAAAGACATAACATCCCTATACCCTTAATTTTCGGACCTTCTCCCTAAGTTCACGGCAGCACTCCAAAATTGGAGATTCTCGTCTCTTTGTTGTACATGTCGGCCTTGCCCCCCTCATAACTTCTTCTTCTTCACACCTAAGGAGACACAGGACCCCTAGAACCAAAAAATCCTAGTTGAACCTCTTCTTCTTTACCAAAAACACCACCAGCCGCCAGAGCCTACACCTCCCATCTGTCGGCGCTACACCACCGCTTGCCGCCGTCTTCTTCTTCACTCTCCCCTTCATCTATTTGCCAGAGCCCGCCTCCTATAATACCCCTAACCAGTCTGTCGCTCCTCACCACAAAAAAAAAACCGCCGCCGCCACTTCTCTTTCCTGCCGGAATCCGGCGGGAACCACGCTCAATCTCATCCATCGGCTGCCAGAACAAAAGAAACCCCTAGAACCCCATAGGAGCCGCCGCCACCAGCCAGTCCACACCAAGCAGCAGTAGTTAAATAACCAGTCCAGTAGAACCCCAAAACAGCTTCGAAACAGCCGTTAATCACTCCAAAAATCTAGTTCCGTCCGTCGAGTTTGCCGCTGTCGTCGGAGTCTCAGTCATGGTTATGTGATTCAGTGGTCATCGGCCCTGTGTCGGAGCTTTTCTCTGTTGCTATTAGATTTTCTTTGGAGATAATTTTATCAAAAGTTCCAACTTTTATCCACTATTTTTATGATTAGTTCCATGCTCTATTGTCATTTTTTTTATGTTTTATGGCCAACTTTGATATTGATTCTATTGTTTGCTCTCTGGCCTATTTGGTTTATTTCGTTGTTATTGAAGTCATGAAAATCCAATACAATTTTTTTTAAAAATTTAAAGTTCTAATATTATGTGGACTGTTAGATAGAGTTAGAAAGGTTTGTTAAATGTTTAGATATATTCTGTTAGTGCCATAACATGATTTATTCACGGGCCACGTATAGTTATCGAACTAGCATCTTATTTATTAGACTAAGAAGAAACTTTAATTTCAATGTGCAAATGACTTTGCATCACGTGCATTTGACTTAGATGACTCAACACAGGGGTTGGGTCCGTCTAGGACAAGTGTACCCGAAATGAAAGACTATCCTGATGCATCTTACTTGCTACGTGTGCATTTATTTATTTCGGTTTGTGTGATGACTGGCTTAAGAAATAAAAATAATAGAAAAACCAAGAGTGAGGTAGAATAGAAAATTCACCCGATTTTAAAAACCCCGGTATTTGAAAATGCCTCGAAACTCTGCCGAAAAATTTGAAAAAAGAGAAAAAGGAAATGTATTTCAAGAAAAAAAATAAGTCAATATCTTATTTTCCCGGTTATGTCAAAACTGGCAGAACTACGCGGGTCTGATTCTCACGGGATGTGAGATACGTAGGCAAACCTCATATGTTTCGGCCCCCCAATTTTCAAATACAAAAATATTTTCCTTTACTTCCTACTATGGAAAAGTCTTTCTTTGATACCCCAATTTTCAAAAATTCAAAAATATTTTCCTTTACTTCCTTCTGTAGAAAAGACTTTCTTTGAGACCCCAATTTTTAAAATAAGAAAAATCCAAAAAAAAGATTTTCCTTTAATTCCTTCTTTAGGAGTATTTTCTTAGGAGATCCAAAACAAATAATAGATTAAAAAAAAAGTTTTAGAACCAAAAAATATTTTCTTTATAGAGGTCTTTCATTCGAAAAAGAAAAAAGAAAATCAAATCAAAATCCAAAAAAATATAAATATATTTTCTACCTTTTTTAAGAAGTCTTTTTTCCCAAAATTCAAGAATCCAAGAAAATATTTTCTTTCTTCTTTAGAAGTCTTTCTTTCAAAAATTTCGAAAAAATAACCAAAATCAAAAATCCAAAAATAATTTCATTCTTCTTTCAAAATTTGAAGAGAAAATTCAATATTCAAAAATATTTTCTTTTTCTTTAGAAGTATTTCTTTCATAAATTGAAAATAAAATTCTAAAAATCCAAAAATATTTTATTTCTTCTTTAGAAGTTTTTCTTTCGAAATTCCAGAAAAGAAAAAAAAATCGAAATTCAA